>JAQFZJ010000742.1:0-17715 GCA_034695645.1 Folsomia fimetaria
AGTGGCTAATTAAACTCGGTGACGGCGAGTTATCAAATGACGATGGTCTTGCAGAAGACATTATTGAAATTCCTGCACATTTGCCATGGCTCAATAGTCAAAGAAATATTTGGAGAAAAACTGACTGCAGCCGACGTTGCAAAGTTTTCAAAAATGGCAATATTATGCCCCAAAAATACAGACGTTGATGCCATCAACGAAGAAGTATTGAGCATACTGGAGGGTGATGCTGTCACTTATCTAAGCACAGACTCTATAGATGACTCAAGTGATGAAGACGCACAGAATTATCCTGTAGAATTTTTAAATGAATGCACTCCTTCAGGAATGCCTCTTCATAAGTTGAATTTGAAAAAGGGTGCATTAATTATGCTTCTTCGAAACTTGAATACCAAACGTGGCCTTTGCAACGGCACTCGGTTGATTGTAAAAGATCTCAAACCGAACTTGATTATTGCACAAGTATTAACTGGAAGTGCAGAGGGCCAAATTGTATTTATTCCAAGAATTGATTTAGCCCCCACCAACACAGATTTACCATTTACACTGAGGAGAAGACAGTTTCATGTCAAATTGGCCTTTGCTATGACCATTAACAAGTCACAAGGTCAAACTTTGGAAAAAGTTAGCATTTATTTACCATCGCCCGTATTTAGTCACGGACAACTTTACGTTGCATTTTCCCGAGGGCGTTGCTCGAACGACGTGTTAATTAAAATCATTGATGGTCCTGATCAAGGAAAATTAATTGAAGGATGTGATAAAGTATTTACACGGAATGTAGTGTACAAGGAAATCTTTTCCATGTAACATCAATTTTTCAATACTTCAATTTATATCAACGGTCATACCGTTTAAACTGTGTAAAAAATGTAGTGTATAAAGAAACCGTTTCGTATAAAATTATAAGTATAAAATTGATAATAATAATAATAATTGCGGCCGCACCGGAACAAAGTGTCAACCAAAATTTAACAAGTTTTAATATTTAAGTTTTAATATTGTATTCATTGATTGCATTCAATGGTTCAACCATTTTACAACGGTAAATAAATCTGTACTTCAATTTGTAGATTGTATTCAATGGTTAAACCATTTTACAACGGTAAATAAATCAGTAAATAAATCATAAATAAGTTTTATATTGTATTCATTGATTGCATTCAATGGTTCAACCATTTTACAACGGTAAATAAATCAGTACTTCAATTACCTAACCTAACCCAACCTCACCACCATCTTCCCTTTCTTTCTTTGAACCCTAATCTCTTCCTTTCCCTATACTTTCTTTCTCTCAAATTTTACAATACTTCGATTTATATCAACGGTTTAACCGTTTAAACAATGGTCAACGATTTATCCCAATACAACCTTTTAAACTCTTCCTACAACTCTAATCACCGCTATTTATAAACCGTATTTCTAGACGCCCGTCGTATGACGGGCTTTACTCTAGTTTTAATATAACAAAGTCCATGCAGGTGTGGGATGCTTAGTATGAGAGTTTTATGCCGTAAAAAGATTGACTTTATTGTTTAGCCTGAAAAACTGCTTCCATATTCCAGGAAATTACTTACTATTGTGAGATCACATATTTTTGCGGTGGGAATTTTTTCGCATTAATATAACAGTTACCCCTATTTTTCATTGGCACTAACAACAATTGTAAAACATTACAATATGTTAAATGAGGAATAAAACTGTCGGCGATTTTGTTATACATATGCGTATTTATTGAGATTGTTAGTACAATATTATATTTATAAATTGTCGCAATAAATCATAATAATGCCGATCAGTATGAAGTTATTATATATATGCATGCACTATGAACATGGTAATGGAAAGCGGAGACATTGTTTGGTCAAGAAAGCTGAATGTTGGATATATTGATTCTGTAACACGCACCCATACATGTATGTTTAATTATAACTTTTCAACTGGATATACTCACGGACTCAATAAACTGAAGAAATATTCAATTAAGTTAAAGATCTTGGGAATTTGCATCGGTCATCTTTTTGATCATAACGTTTATGACATTTATAAAGCAATAATATAGGATTTCATAGTAAAGTTAACAGCTTTCAAAACTATGCACTATCGACAATGTTGTACATGCTTGTTTCTTGTAGATCATGTTATTGAATCAAGCAGCATGTCAATCCGGACGGGCAGGTTCCCATAGGAGGGGTCGTAATTTCACAGCTAGCTCGGCAAGCAGTTAAGAGTACCGGAACGCCCAAAACTCTGCACGGCTTACCCTCTTCTGAAAATTGAAAAATGAACAGGACTTTAAACAATTCTTTATACAATACCTATACAATTAAAATTTTGAGCATGTCGCAGTCTTGATGAATATCAAAAGATTAAAACGTGTTTAAGATAAATATTATTCAAATTCTGGAATGTTTGAAAATTAATATTTCTCACCATTTTAAAAGCTATTTACCTTGTGCGTTCGTAATGTGGCAACAAATTGAGAGCAGAACCACTGTGAAAAATAATGCGGTGGTGAATAGCCGAGCCATCTTTTCAGCAGTATATTCACAATTATGAACAACGAAAATAAATACAAATTGCAACCTAAACAATTTAAAAATATAACTATAAATTCCCCGAAATATTTTAATGTTGCTGAATAAGTATGGAATATTTCTGTTACCTTTCGGATAATGTGGGAAATCAAGCAGATATTATTTTATAGGAGACGTCTCAAAACGAACTGATGAATAAGGCTTGAGTTGAAGTATTTATGAAGATTTAGTGAACTACTGAACCTTAACTTAAAGTTCATATTATGAACTCCATAATTGGTCATTTCGCAAATCCTATTCATGAAAGAAAACGATGTACAGATTGAAGAATTTATTTAACACGACATAGGCAGGTCCAAGATAGATGTGGGCAATTAATTATTGAAGATATCTGTCTCTCAATATTACAGGCGTTGACTATCAATGCAGACTTTGACCTTTCTTTGCATGTTGGATCATCCAACCTGAATTACAGTGTGATGTCATTTTTTATGTGTAATTAATTTTATGACAGTTTTCTTTCTTAATGGAAAGCGTCTACGTTTAAGTTACGTTCGATGATCGCAGAATTAATATGAATGATTGCAACTGTCTCAACGATCATGAATAAACAGTTTATCACTTTATTCTGCAATTCATGGGAATGATGAATAGAGCAACTGTACTTTCCATAAATATTGAACTTGAACCTTTACTTAAACAAATTTTAATAAGTTGAATCTGTGTTTTTAGACATTTGAACTTTTCCTTATTCACGTGTAATTTTTAGCTTATTAAGTATTCATTAAACTCTAATAATCACATTAATTATCTGTTTTGCATACACATCAGTTCAATTGATATACGAACAAGTCAGTTTTATCAGTGTCAAGTACATAAATTAAGACGCAAATTGTGAAATGAGTTTGGGAATTGGTATTATAAATGAGCAAATTTCTTAATTTATAAAAAATAGATATCATGAAACCGATCATGTAAAACTAAACTATAATTATAACTCCCGGTTTTAATAACAAAACCCACGGTTTCAATGGGTTTTTTTAATTTTTGGGGTGTTTTAAGGTTTGAATGTCGAGCCTCGACCCGTTAAAATTATTTAGTTCAAACAAGTAATTAACACTTTAGTTAAATGAGAGCGACTACTCAGCACAGATAAGAGATAATTATGCTTATGCTGCGTTATTATGATTATCTTGCTTCACTTCTCGTGTAAAACAATACACAACAAAAACGCAGTACGTTTCAATGCAGATGCTAATCGCATTCTGGACGATATCCCAAATGTGCCCCGCCCTGATGTGGACGCAGTCAATGATGAATTTTGATGCCAAGAGGATAAGGACGATGATGCTGATGAAAATCCAGAAGTGACATTTCTTTACGCTTTTCTAATGGGGAAAAATTGGGTTTGCTAATTTTAAAATTTACAAATCTTATAAAATTGGTTATAATTTACCATTCGCAATTTCCCAATTTACCTCTTTAACTCCCCGCCAAAGTACTATTGCCAGGACGAATGAGACAATCCCGCCAACAAGAAGCAATGACAATATGACGATCAGTAGAGTTTCTAATTGTTGTGTGGACACAAATTTTGAAATGATTATCTATTTGAAATTATTAAAATGGCACTAATCTTAATTTTAGCTTACTTGATAAATCGCCAGCGTCCTTTTTTACCTCGTCCGTGTAGAATTCAGCCACTCCAACCAAACCCAAAATTGATGTGATAATGATTATTATGGAGCCGATCTGTAGGAATTTATTACTTTATTACTTTACGAAGCATGACTTTTAGTACTTGAAACTTACAATTTCCAAAATGGCAATAATTTGGCAACCCTTCTTAAGAGACAGCCCACAGCAGCAGGGGTTCAACACCATTTTGTAGCAAACTTGGAAACTACTAAACGAGTATAAAAGCAATGGCGGAACAAACTGTGCATGTATGTTGTGTGATTTGGATCGATTAAAAGTTGTGCTTCGTGTCGGGATAAAAGGTTTCGGAAGTATTGGAAGTACAAATGTCATGGCGTGACAAAACTTGTTTGCAGAAACATGTCATTATCTGATGCCGAAATAAAGTGGCATCGATCCATTCCATCGCCATGATCTGGCGAGGTGGTGAATCGAGTTCGTATAAACTAATCTCATGATGGAATAAAGGTTATATACCCTTAAATTTCATGCATATGTAATATGAGTTTTATTTAAACCATCATGGCCACCAATATGAGAGCAAGGGGAAATAGGGATAAAGGATATTTTTTACTCTAATTTCTTCACAACTGCAAAATTAAAGTAGTTGGTTAAACAAAATGCAAAAAATATATATATTGTAGAGATCTGATCTCCCCACCATCATTGAAATTATTACCCACTCGGCCTTTATCAGACCAAGACTTGTCCAGTTATCTTTCTCAAAGTGGCCAGGCCAGTACCATTTCAAATTAATAATATAAGTTTTCCCATCAGTTCGATTTAAATTAGTAATACACGTTTTTCTATAATTATGTAAACCTACACAGCAATGATTATATAACCTTACAATAATTGTTGTTAAAAGAAAAGTAAACACGTATTATGCAACTTAATTGATTTGGTACGTAAGTTCCATCACCACATCCTATCATCACCCACGTCCTCCAAATAAGGATCTATTTCAAGTAAATAAGTAAATCAAGGTAATCCGGTACTACCCATCCAACGGGAGACGGATATCAATCAGTCCGTCCAACCAAAACCACCCACAGCGCAAGAACCAAACAGCATGACTTCCTGAATGCATCAGGAAAGGTTCTTTCATTTAAGTAAGTGAGGACCTCGCCTTGACAGATAAGTGTCTAGCCAATCGAAATTTACTTCCTTAATTATGTTTGAAGAGGACAAACATACAAATCAATCCAAAAAATTGTTATTAATCATCCACTTATTCTTTAAGATTCAAACACATGATGAGTTCGCTAGCCATCCATATCTGGAATTAAATCATGGTAATTTGTTTCCCGGTCCCAACAAAAATTGGACGTGCCTAATTTTTCTCTTGATTTTCATCTCACTATACCCCAACTCTATTTTCCTGGAAATAATCCTTCAATCAATCAAAGGTCAACCATTACTGCACGGTCCATTACATAGACCTTATGGGTTTAATATTGTGAGTCCCCTTATATCTATAGTAAACCCGACAAAGAGAGAAAATTAGACCTTGCGAAAGTCTCAACTCAGTAATTGCTGAACCTTGCTTTATTTCTTTTGTAATAACGTGCAAAAATATAAAATTGCCAGAAATGTCGATCCTGTACGCCTTTTTTGACGAATATTCCGCAGTTTACGACATTTACTTCGGAACGTGGCCGTTTTCTTGGGATAGGTCAAAAAGGAAACTAATATACCATGCAAATCCCACAAGTTATAGATCCCTTTGCGCAAGCCTAATCTTCGTTGTCATAGCAACATTTTGTCCAGTTTTTATCCATGCTGGGCAAAAGCTTGAAATTCTGCAGACAAAATGTATAATGCCCGTTGGAATTTTTCTGTTAAATCTTCTCGCCTTCGTCATAATTGGAAGTTCAATGTTTCTGATATTCTTGGTACTGTTCATCCTCCAGGAACAAGTTGCCATGGTTATAAATCATCTTCCGCAACTGGAGCGGGAACTTGTTAAAGGTATTCAAATTATTGGGGTAATGAGATAAGTAATTCATATTTGAAATTATTGCATTTATTCCAGTATCTTCCCGCGCTTCAATTAACGCGCTATCCTCGTCATCGTTCATCCTGGACATTTTCAAATTTGCCATTAAAGCCATTCTTATCTGGCAATTCCCTACTATAGGAATCGCCATGTTGGTAAAAATGGACATAATTCATTTTGTCGCGATTGAATATTTCCCGCGATACATATCTTCGCACATGTTTTTTCAAGTGATGTCCACTATGCTACGATTCATTGTGTTCAGCATGTTTTACATTGAACTTTTCCGCGCTCTTTTCTTCATTTTATCATTCCTTGGCGGCACTGCGATTTCCTGGTATCGCATAGGTTTTCTGTTAGCTCAACTATCTATGAGACGAAACCGTGTAGTGTCCACGATAACTTTTTACAAACGCGAGCAAATTGTAATGGGAATGGGGCAAAGTTTTACTTCGTATTTTTACACTGTTATCCTTTTCGCGGGATTTTGCAATAATTCATTCTGGTTTTATGTAGCATTTAAAACTTATGGTCATATTTCCATGTTCGTTTATGTTGTCATTCCAGTCGCAGCGATGGGTGGGATGCTTATTCTGGTTATCATACTGCCTAAAACGATCTACATTAATATAATGTCGACAGAAATATTGCAACAATTGCGCAAATCTTTGCAGGGGTACTGTTTCGGGATAAAATGCCTTAGGAAAGAGATTCTCTCTTTGCCTGTGTTGTGTTGTCAGTGTGGATTATTTGGACATACGTTTTTCAAATTAACGAAAGGCTTCGATATGTATTACTTTTATAATATGCTTAATTGTGTTGTGACTTTGTTGCTGTCGTTTCCTAAGCCTTTCGGATAAATTATTATACAATTTTCAATAATGCAAAAGGATTCAAATAATGGAATGTAAAATTATAAGAATATATCTTTTGGAATGCCTTTCTTATCTTTAATGGAATTTAAGAATTATATTTTTGCTCTACTTTTTACCTCATCCTAATATCTGCTTAATAAGCTTTATTTTTGTTTATATGTCGAATAAATTGAAAGGTCAGAATTCGCCACAAATTGCTATGTAATAATGGCATGATCGTAGCCAATAGCAATCGTATAAGTAATTGTTTCTGGTTACTTAAAATATGTATGATGTATGATAAAATGTACATATATGCCCAAAATAATTTAAATCAAATTGGCATTGCTTGTATTCATTATATTTATCTTATCACGTCGAAAAATACTGTACAAACTGAACCCTGTTGAAAAAATCAAATTTATTGGAAAGCAAACTTGGTCACAGAAAATACATTTGGAAATAAAAACACTAATTAATATAAACAAATTCAATGAAATCTTATATAGCTTCATACTCTTTCTTCAAAAGAAATTTTCAGATCGTCTTCTATTATGATTGACTTCATCTCCTCCGCAGGTACTGAATCGACCTAATGTTACTGCGCCTCGGATAGCTCTTACGAATTACTTGAAGGGGTTGTAAATTCCAATTTGCGCAGTAAAATGACTTTAATAACTTGAATACTCGCAGTGATGGAGTAACAGCAACAAAAGTCAATAAATATAGGTAGACACTTATTAGCTATATTACTGGTTGTATTCAACTGATCAACTAACTTATCACTACAAATATCAAATTTACTTACTCTTAGAAACTTTAAATTACTTGGTAATTAACTAATTTCTGGAGCACGCAAAAATACGTCTGGCTCAGCTTGCTTCTACTTTGCTACTGTAACTCTCCTACACTAGTGTAGTGTTAGTGGAAGCTTCCACTAACTTATATATAATATACGGAAGAAAAATGCTTTCAGAATCTTCTACACACTTTAAAATTCACGAATTTTATAATAACATTTGTCCATATTAAAATCCCATAACAATGTTAAACTCCCGTAACATTCGTCAATGTTAAAACTCCCATAACAGTCTTCAATTTCAAAGTCTTCAGACAACGAGGCTGGAACTGTGCAGCTTTCGTTCTTGCTCTCCTTCGCAAATCTTATATTTTCATATCGGGGCTTCACATCAACATTTTCTGACTGGATCATCCCCTCCAAAGGATGGTGCATTGGGTACTTATTCGCATTTAGAATTGCCTTGTTCCCCAAACTTGTTGCTCCAATGTCCGCCCAAACGGAACACACGAAACGAACCGCTTTGAGATCAGAAATGCCCAAGTCGGAGAAGAGTCAAGAATCTGTGTATACAAAAAATTTATGAATCGTTGCCAATAATTTTTTTTTACTATTTTTGCAAAACCTAGGAATCTATAAACCGTATATGAATTTTTTAATTTTCTCAAGTCCAAAACTAGCCAAATAAACGAACATCCCGAATATTTATGTATATAAACATCTTCCAGTTCTTATGCTACCAAATTACATACCACATCCACACAGAAACCAGTTTCATAAAGAAATATGAGTCTATTTACTATACCACTCACTACTCACTATTCATCATGACTGATGACTCACTGTCAGTTCCAGTTCATTAAATATAACTGAATCAAATTCACGATTCAGTTAATTCCATCCATATCTGTAATCCACAACGGAAACGAATAAATTATATGCATGCTTTTCCATGAAATGATTTCTTGCGTATGCTCTTGCTCACAACTCAACTCAAATATGAAACCACCAAAAACTTCTTCTTAATTTATTTGACATACTAATTTTGAACTACAACAAGAACACATCTCTTCCTTCACTTGCAATGGAGTCAACACCAAATGAAGAAACTAAAAGTATTCTCCCGCAAAGGAGACCATATTCTGATGACCAAAAAGCTCTGGCTGGATTCGCTGGTATATTTCTTGTAAGTGATTATTATCAAAAAAGTTTCTGATAATGAAATTCAGTTTAGGTTAATGCAATACTTTATTAAATTGTAGGGAATTGACATAATAACCATCATTATGCTATGTGTTATGGCTCTCCCGTGCACTGAAGATTGTACGATTACGATTCTTTTACTTCATTTTAGTTCGCATGCAGAACAGACATCTTTATAATAAATACATAAGTTATCAATTTCTTTGTAGATTGTGATGACGTAATGAAAATGTTCTGGGCTGTTATAATATATTCGCTGATTGACGGAAGTCTAAATTCAATTGCGATTTACGCAACTTTTAATGTATGTAAATGTTGAATAGAATCTGCTTTTGCAAAACTCAATTAAACATATTTGCACGTATTACAGGCTATGCCAAAAATTATCCGACCCTGGTTAATTTACCGAGGCGTCGCTCTCGTTCTCGGGCTTATCATCCAAATTTACAATATCAATCAAGGAAATTGGGATGCTCATTCACTCTTCTACTCATTTACTTTCATCGTGTTCACCATCTTTTCTATCTTGAGAGGAAAATGGTTGGTTGAAGATATGGAGGATGTGCCTTCCAGTTATCGCAGATATTACGTCCAATCTTCTTAAACTAGAGCGCTATAATTAAGATTTGCGAAGTATGTTACTGTGAATGTTACTTCGCTCGATATATCAAAAAATTTTACACTTTTACGTCAATAAAGTTTTTCACAAGATCAATCATTCGTTAATTATGTCATCATGAACGCATGTAACTGTTATGCATGCGTCTGTTATGAAAACCAGAATCCGACAATTTTTAACGATTCAACACTTCTCTCGAATGTACCTGCTTATGTATATGTGAAGAATTTCTCAAATGCGTGTTTTTATAATCTTCAGGAATGGTTTGCATGCAAAATCAAAGTTCATAATTTTCCCAATCTAATTAAAAATGGTTACACACTGCGTGCTTGACAAATTAATAAATTGGTAGAGTGTGTTATTTTATTTAGAAGAGTAAAAAAGTAATTTTATTACATGAACAATATATCGCAACATTTTGTAATTATGATTAATCTAGTGTTTAATTGACGATTTATCAATTTCGAATTAGTCGAATTCTTTTCATTTTACTACTTGTAATCCTTTCTGCTTCATTTGTATATTCGTAAATTCTTGGATGATAGTCGCAAATTCCTTTAAAACTGGAATTTACTTGTCCTGTTTTCATTCATATTAACATCTTTTTTATTTATATAAACATGCATAAATCTGATACTGCATAGGTGTATGCTACCCGATGATATG
This sequence comes from Folsomia fimetaria, assembly GCA_034695645.1. NCBI lineage: Eukaryota > Metazoa > Arthropoda > Collembola > Entomobryomorpha > Isotomidae > Folsomia > Folsomia fimetaria. Next base: position 10,376 of record JAQFZJ010000742.1, read on the forward strand.
AAAATAATAAACCAATGTATATGCATGCAGTATATTGTAAGCATGTGAATGTTACAAACTAGTTTTCCAATATCAACCGCAGCAAAACCATGAATCCACAGCAGAACCATTTATCTAATTTTTTTTCCAGTTGTTATAGTGTTATCAAGTTATGTTATATACACACATAGTTATTTACTTACCAAATCCTCACAGAAACCGGTTTCGCTATTAAAGATGACGCAATTTGTTATACGAATATTAATACCCCACCCTACTCAGTAAGAAGAATGACTTACTCATACTGACTCTCATTCCTCGCAGTTCTCATTCTCATTAAGTATAACTGACTGAGTCAAGTGTACAATTCAGTTAATTCCATTAATTACTAATCCACAAAGAAAACATATGTAAGACGACACATTTATTTTAAACTAATTTCTTGCTAACCGGTCACTCTTATAGTACAAACCACCAATTTATTGTGCATATTAATTTTGCATTGGAACAAGAAAACATCTCTTTCTTACTTGCAATGGATTCAACACCAAATGAAGAAGCTCAAACTATTCTTCCGCAAAGAAGACTATACTCTGATAAGCAAAAAGATCTGGTTAAGTATGCTGCCTTGTTTTTGGTGAGTGCTTGTTATCCCATAACGAAAGTGTAGTATTAAATTAAGGCAAATTATGTTACTAAATTGTTGTATGTAGGTAATTGACATAGTAGTCATCATTATGATCTGTGTTATGGAACTCCCGTGTACTGAAGACTGTACGAGTCTATATAAGTAGTTCATTTTATTTCGCATGCAGACATTGTTAATACTTGCTTCAAATTTTCTTCAGCTTGCGGTAACTTGGTCTGGGCCGGACTTTCAAGGTAAACGCTATATGAAATCTGTTCATATAGTATAGCAAAAGTCAATTAAATGTATTTGCACTTATTACAGGTTATGCCAAGAATTATTCAACCCTGGCTAATTTACAGAGGCCTCACTTTCGTTATCGGACTTATTATCCAAATTTATAGTATCAGTCAAGGTGATTGGGATCTTCAGTCACTCTTCTACTCATTTCTTTTCATCATGCTCACCATATTTTCTATCTGGAGTGGAAAATGCTTGGTTAAAGATATGGAGGAAAATCCAACTACTTATCGCAGTTACGACGTCCAATCTTTTTAAACTAAGGCGTTATAATTATTATTTTTTGTGTTTATAATATTTAAATTACTCGACATGCGGTTACTAAATTCAATTTAAAAGACTGATGCAATGTAATGCACAATGGACAACTATTGCTCATTCATACTTAAACCTCTTCTATATATATATTCTATATAGATATATATAGATATATTCTTAGTGTAATTCGTCTTCTTTTTACTGTGAATGCTACTCCACTACATCACTTACTTATTTAATAAACTTCTTCACAAGGTCAATTGTACTTTCATTAATTACGTTATCGTGAATGCATGTAACTGTAATGCGTTTCGTATGAAAATGATAATTTTTCGTAAGAAATTTTTGCAACATTGGTCTGAAGTAAATGATGGGGTTATTTCTAGGTTTATCTTGCTGTATAAAAATTTCACTCGTACGGACATTAATTCTGTATGCAGAATTGTGCATTGGTTGTTAACATTTATATGCATTTTGCAATTTACATAGTAACAATGAAATACAAGTAGTGTAGGTACTGCTGGTTTGTGGTCTTGTACCACCGTATTCCCTACCCGGGTATTCCACCCAATTCTCGCACAGAGCGTGGAATAAGGAGGAATAGTGTGTTGAAAAAATATTTGTTTCTTTTTTTCAAAAAAACAGTCAAATAAAGCAAACACCTTCTCATTTCTAATTATCTGACAACCCATCCACCCATTGTTTATGTGACGTCAACTCCTCCAACTATTCCATTACCTTCTATCATCCTACACATCTCAACTTTACGACTCTATCGGGTTCAGAGTATATTTCATACCATTGATGACGAGAGCTGTAGCAGGAAACATGCTGCGAATGTCTCTGCGCTTGAAGGTTTTCTTATCTTCTTTCTCCAGAGCTTTATAAGTCACGCGTACATCCACTTCCAGTGCTAACCACTTGGCTGTCTCCCCGTGGAAATGTTCCTGAACATATTCATGCACGTGCAACGCCAACGGGAGAGCCTATGTATTATTAAGAACTGTGTTAGATTGATAATAATTCTAAATATATTTCACATGTAGGAATTTATTAAATAAATAATTTTAAACCCGTCTTTTGGGCGTATAGCGACATATGTAATATGTTCTCCCGTGCAGCCACTTCAGTTGATCCAACATTGTCAACTTTCGATGTATATTTTAAACAATCTTCCTCCTGCGCTGGTTGAGTATACATGTTCCATGGGATGTTTGCCCTATCCGCTACGGCCAAGCGATAGGTATTACAATAATTATATTTGGCTACTTAGATTCAAAAGAGTGAAAGATTGTATGAGGAAACCTGATTGTTCTTGTCTTATTTGTGAATGGAAGGTATGGTTTTTTAGTTACGCTATGGAAAGTAACTTTCTTTAAAGCATTGAAATATTATTTCCAGCATTGTAATCAACACATTAACGTTGATTTTATTTTCGGTGAGACGCGGTTTATGGATTCCAATCATGCAACGCCTTGTAGAGGCGTCTCCTGCTGCGGTCTTCAGATTCCATTTCCACTCCGCTTTCCAGATGGTAAATTCCGTTGGTGTGACTGGAGGAAATGCAAGTGTGAAACTTGCAACATCATTATGCTAGATGCATATTCATGTTTTAAAGACTGGTTAAATGAAGCTAGAGATGTGTGCTTTTCGATGTCCGAGGCGGAATCAAAGGTGAATATGATCTTAAGCAATACTTTGTAAATGAACTAAAAGTATTAATTATTTCTATAGAATTTAACAATGAAGCGATAAATTATGGGACCTGTCGGGACGTTGACTTAATTTTTATCTCAATGATAGACAGTGCCAACTATAGAATAAACGTAATGTACCATAAACAAAAACTTTAAAATTATAAAATAAACAAAAAATATTTTGTTGTCATAAATTATCATATTTCAATCTCATTCAAAGAAGGGGAATAAATCTCTCTAACACCCTCGATTTTCATTTCTAATTCAGTTTGCTGCATTAGAGAATAATTCACTCTTCTGGGTGTGAAAATTGAATTTTCGACGGGTGTGGACTGACAGGATGAAAAATTGAGAAGTTTCTCTTTAATATTTTCGGAAGGGCTGTATGCCTTTTGATGTCTTTTAAGATAAGGAATGGTTCACTTTTCTGGGTGTGAAAATATTTTTTTTATGAGTGAGGACTGACATGAAGGATGGAGGTGGAGGTTCTATTTAGAAATAGTTTTCGATGAAAGTGCTGTCTTAAATCACAAATAAATAAAAAAGTCCGAAATACAATATATACAATTTTATTTATCAATGGCATAACGGGAGTTGATCATTGAGTTTACAAGTTTTTTATTTTAGCGTAGTATTTATTTAGAATGTAATATTAACAGTTGTTCTTACACATCAATTTCTCGTTGTTTACAAATCGTATGATAACCAAAAGGAAGCGTCTCAATATTTTTTACTGACCAGCGAGAATTACACACGGAGGACAATACAAGCTTGTTTGTTGTAATTGTTTCAATTACCAAATTACGACTATGCAAATTCTTTACTTGAACACGCATGTTTTTTTTCTTAAACACCTTTTTATACAATTCAAACTATTTGTCACTTCAATATCTTCAATTCCAAATCTTCTTAAAGGTAATTTCCGTCACAAAAACTTACCACGTTCACCGTTGTTGGCTCTGAAATCTCGATTGATCGCTGCGTGCCTCCCTTACTAACAGTTGTAATGTTATCCCCGTGCTCAAAATCAGAGTTTATCGAGCGGTTTGAACCACACGTCGCACACGCCAACTTCAAACAGACTAGGCTCAAGGAGTAGGGGAATATAAAAGACGTTAAAAAAGTCTGAGGATGAGCTCGATTCAGATGAAATCGATTTATTGCTTGAGATATAAATAAAATGGGAATCTGTCGAGTGTGCTTCATGAATCATTTTGATGTAAAGTATGGAGACATGTGTTGGAGGTTTAAATCGATGTAGAAGAAGGGACTTAGTCAGCCTAAATTCTGCGCTTTGCGTGAGTCATCTCTTGAAACGTTTTTTGAACATGCTGATTCATCTTGGGTTCGTACCTGCACATGAAATTACGTCACCGAAAAACGTTTTTTGCCAATTCCTGACTGGGTGTTGTACTCCACAAAAAAGCTTCGTACTACTCCACGACCGGCAAGAGCTCTTGCTCATAATATGTACCTACGTTATTTCAATATGAGATCATGCAAGAATATGCTTGAAGGTAGGCATACCGACGGCTTCGTTTTTTTCATCGTTAACTTCGTATGTTACAGGATCCGTTGGTTTAACTTTCACTATATGTCCAACTTCCAAGGACCAACGGGGAATAATTTTTTTTATTATCAATGTTTATCGTAGTAGAAAAGTTAGCAATCGTACCCATTCCCAAATATCTCTTTTACAAGACTCCAACGAATTTTTTGACCAACATGATATTTTGGCTTTTTAATAACCTCTGGCTTTCCTATCAAGTCCTTGTAAAGATTTCTAAATACCAGAAACTATAATCACATTTCATTCATAAATCATGATTGTTTTGATATTATTCAAAGCACCTGATTCTCTGTATTTATACTATTTGGACTAAATCCTGTGGAACGTTTAGTATTGGTATAGCCTCTCACAATGCTTTGTAAATCACTCAAATAGCGGTTACTATGCTTGTGATTAAATAATCTGATTAATTTGCTCATTAACGTGGAATTTGCTATCTCAGCTATTGGACTTTTTCCATTCGTTGAAGACCAAATTACATTTTTTAACTGGAAGAAACCTTGAAGCTTTTTGTTGACAAATTCTATGAATATATAATGTTATTTTAAACCAACTGCTTCCTAATAATATGTATATTTGATACCTTTCCCTAAATCTGAGAACACATATATCGGAATTGCTGGAAATCGCTTAAAGATTTTTTTGAATGCTATCAATGTAGCTTCGGCAGTTTTTAATTTTAGTGGTTCAACATACATTTTTTAGTGAAACAGTCCAAGATAACTAGCAAATAACTGAAAAGCGGAACGAGAGGGGAATGAACTTGCTTAATATGTATTGATTTATGAAATATAAAATATGAAATAACAGCTTTACCTATAACCTCTATTTTCGTCTTTGTATTGCAATAATGATATTAAATCAAAAGTGAGCATCCAGTTAGGGAAGTACACCAAAACTCTGCGCTTCTTAAAGGTTTTAAGAGATCATCTATACAAGTAATATGTATTCGGGTAATTTTAATAATGCTTTCTCCACTTCATGCTTTGGTAGTTTTAAACGACGTTCATTATAAAAACTATTCAACCCACTAGAACTCCCACTTAATTTCGAATTAAAATACAAACGTTTTATTAAACTGGAAGAAGACATGTTGTACAAAAAATGTATATAAACGAACTAAATCAGACAATAGACGTGCATCAAGTTTGTATTAGTAAGATCCCGGGCACGTTCATCCAACGATTAGATGTAATAAGAATACAGTAAATCCAAATCCAATAATGGTGATTCCTGACATGCTGTGGAACAATAATTTCTAATTAATACCAACAAAATAGATCGTGACATTAATTAGAAATTACCATTCAAGTTGCTCCAGAGCATATAATTAAGCTGAATTAGGGATGAGCTCCATTCACACAAGCCGGTATCTGTGAGCCAAAAAACAATGAATTAAGTACCAACAATAATTTTATCATTAGAAATTTGACTCACCATTACTATTAATTCGAATAGTTGAATCATTGACAGCAAATTTTGCCTAGAATTATTTTACGATACGGTGACATGAATCCTGTTAAATAATAACAGGATTGGATTAGCCTTTAAAATGCATGAAATAATCGTAATTACCTCTCTCTAATATATCCATATATATGCAGTACTGCATATATACGTGTATATTCTGCATATATATTATATTTAACCTGTGTGCAAAGTACGATTTCTACGAATTTATCAAAGATTGCGTCAGAAATGGGTTTAGTTACAACTTCAACTACTTGAACTATTTCAATGAACAATATGGATATGATCGAAAGCAGTTTGTTGAAAGGATTAAACCATAAAGCTCAATTGCACTTTGGGATTTACAAAGCCTTTGGGATTCTGAGACTATAATGAAGGGAGTTACTGAGGCATCGAATCCAACGTGGGTTAGTTGTTTCTAATATTACTTACAACTCATTTGTTTTCTATGGATAGCGGGTAACGTGAGATGCTCATCCATGTACTCCAAGTGCAAGCACTCGTTGTAGATAATGCATAAAAAAATAACCGGAGTTGATCAATTTTTTTCAAAACAACGCATTCAGAGTAAGCTGTATTGCGATCTCTTTGTTTATTTGAAATTGAAATTACATCTTGTACAATATGTATGGATAGATATTTTATATTCGATTGTTATTCACTTGTAATAGGATACAAAAGTACAGAAAATCATCCTTTAACCTCATCGCCCTCTATTACTTGACCTCAAGCAATGCTATGTCAGACCACTGTCCCCAAATTACATGATATCAAGCACAATTAATATTCTCGATTAAGTACCGATTCCTTGATGTCAAGAAATACCAATTCAATCAATTCAATACCAAATACTTGAAACGGGGTAATTTTAAAGCAGTCAATTGAATACATGATACATGATATCAAGTAATGCATGTCTGACGTGGTACGGAGTGCCGGAACAAGCCCGGCTAGTATGAGGCAGGTAGATAATGGTCAACATCAGCTGCTGCCTATTATTTACTTTTTTGCACTACTAAATTGTAAAGTCTTTGACAATTAAATAATTAATTTGCAAAAATAAACCAGTCCACTTAAACTTACAGCAAATTAATATTTCTGCTCATCAAATATACAGGATTTGTGCTTCTTCTAACTGCTGAGATTTGTAAGGACCAAATCAAAGCAATTATGCAGGACGGTTTTCAAAATGTCACTTGGTAAGAAGTAGGATAAACTGCGTAAAGCAGCGTGCTTTGCGTACTAGTGTAACCTTATTGAATTTGTTACAATGTTTTAGATGAAAATGAATACCAGGAAATCTTTGATCGGTGGGCGAATCCAATTGAGCAGGACAGTAGTTTTGAAGACACCGGAAGCGAAGAGGAAATTGGAAGTGATAACGATGAAGATCATCCCAGTGATGCAGATGAACAATTTGATGACGACGATGGACGGG
>JAQFZJ010000743.1:0-17683 GCA_034695645.1 Folsomia fimetaria
GGGAAACCGGAAATTGTCTACACTTTCCAAGATGGGGCGAACGAATCTCCGTTCTGCTCCGGGTCAAGTAAGTCAATTTAAGTTCTTGATTGATAAGTCACGATAAGGGTTATCTTTCCAAAGGTCCAGCAGCTTACAAGACCACGACGATATTATTGGACGGCAAACGTGTCAAACTTCAGGTAAATAAATATTTATATGTAGTTGGCACAATTTAACGAGTATAATTATGTTTCCACTAATTGTGCTATTTATGTAGGTGTGGGACACTTCAGGACAAGGTCGATTCTGCACTATCTTGCGCTTCTATTCTCGCGGAGCGCAAGGTGAGTGTTATCTTTATTTATTATCTTTAATTATATCTTCAAAGTGATATCTTTAGATTCCTTATGATACATAATTAATGGGAATTAGTCAAATTTGTCGCGGCCGGCGCTGAGGCATCCATCTATCACGATGAGATGACTTGATATGACGAATCAGGTTACTTTTGCTATTAAAAGAAACGTCGCAATATTCACATTTGAAGGGCTTGAGTCCTGTATGAATGACTTGGTGGACAGTGAGACCATTTTGGTCATCAAAACTTCATATTATGCGACAACAAGTGATTTTCATTAGACACATTTTCGGTATGAGGAAAAAGTACATTTTGTGCAAATGGAAATGTTTGATCTTGAGGTGGACAGAATTGACGTGAAGGACTAATTTACCTCTCCTGCTGAATTTGGCTTCACATCCATCATATTAACATAAAAATGGGGTCGCACCCGTGTGGACCAGTCGGTGGATTTTGAGGTTGCAAAGCTGGCTAAATTGCATTCCACATTCGCACTTATACGGAGTTTCCCCAGTATGAATCCTGACATGACCAATCAAATTGCTGGATTGCTTGCAGTCTTTGTGACAATAATCTCAGATCCAAGCGGTCTTCTTGACGTATTCTGAGGGTCTTGGTGCTGAGGGAGTGAAATTGACGAGTGGTCTTGCAGTGGGGTTGTATTTGGGAGAGTAAATGGAGTAGTCGTCATATTTCTATGCATGCAAAGAGAGTATTTTTAGATATGCATACTTATGTGTGTTACGTAATACTTGGTTGTTTACCATGTTAGGAGAAAAAGGGTTGAAAGTACCCACTACAGTCAGGGTGTCCAAGTCAACGTTCCCAAGAGCAATCTGAAGAGCCAACTAAACAGAATAGATACTTTAATGCATAGACATTTATGAGTTTTGTCATTTATCAAATTTAAATGCACCTCATTTGACACATATTCACCAGCATAAGTAAGTAAGGAAGGGTCGAGAGAGGTGAGAGACAAAGGGATGAGTTTCCTATTAGGCCAGCCGTAAACAAGTTGATGCAATAATGTACGTTCCGCCATAGTCAACAGTTCTGCATACAAATCTGTATCCGTTTCAACCACCAAAGGAACCCTCTCAATTACAAGTTGAATAAACTACAAAATAATAATTGCATACATGAATTTTAGTATACGAGCTTAATTATATAATAAATATCCAGTTAATATTAGTACTTCATTAAAATCAGATGACTTAATATGAGGAATCAACTTCTTGGCTGCTCCAAAACCAACTTCATACGGCGAGGGAAAGTAATCTGTCCCCGCAACTAAACAGATCCACCGTAACACCACTTCCGGACAAGGCTGGGTTTCCTTAGTTTTCATTACATCCGATAATTTTGATTTTTGGTAAACCATACCATATCCCTCTGAGTCTAGTTTGTACAAACAAAGTCTGATACAAAAATGCTAATTACTATATTTATCTAGAATCATGCAATATTTCCGTACTTTCACTTTTCATACATACCTCACATTGATGGACTATAAAATCAGAATCCTCTGATACGACACAATCGATCATTCCTTTTCGAAACATTGCAGTAAGTTGGTGGTCAGATTCGTAGGGCGAAACAATGAAATCAACTTTCATCTCAACAAATGCACGTGTAAATTTATTTAAAATGTCAGGGAACGATAACAATTGACGACTTTCTCCACCATCCTCATTTTCACTGTTGGCTTCCTCCTCTGTCTCACTTTCACTACAACTTTCTCCCTGTTCCTCAATACTTTCACTTTCATCCTGCTCATCGTCCTCCACATCACTTTCACCGCGTCTTAACTCGTGAGTAGTGTCCTTCGCACTTGGCCTTCTTCCATCAAAAACATAAATTATTTTGACGTTATACTTTGAAAAGAGTTCAATCTGGTTAATAAATAATTTGACGACAGTGTCAACATTGCCACAACGGTGCCAATATTTATACACAAAAATGGAGGTATCAATACCAACAACTTTTCCACTATATTCACGTATGTGACGTTGGACTAGGGTCTCCCTAACAAAATCTAAAAGTCCTGCCACCCCCATTTTATAAATACTTTATTTTAATGCGGAGTGTAAATATTCTATTTTCATGCGAGAGGAGAGAGAGTGACGTCACGGTTTGCCCGCTCGCAATTTGAGACTAGCAACTTCAGGTCGGATTTTTCGGTTGAATTCAGCAACTAAATTCCCACATTCACCATTTTCGACTCGGCTGCCTTTTCAATTTCGAAATGTGTTCGCCACATTAACCCGTGAGGGCGAGAGAGGAGAAAGAGGTGGGGACTACGAGAGGGGTGGAGGATGATAATGCCACACAATATTCAAGTAACAATGAGGGAGGAGTAAAATTTAATCTAATATTTAGCGTCGAAACGACCAACTTAAATCATGTATGGAAATATGTTATGATAAACAAATGACAAAAATAGTTATAAATTATAACTATTTTCAAGGAATATTTCTCGTGTATGACTTGACGAATCAGTGGAGCTTCGATGGACTCGATCGTTGGTTGCATGAGGTTGAAGAGGTCAGTTTTTCTACGCATCTGACCACCGTACTTATATATTTAATATAAACTAAAACTAATGACCTATCGATTTTTAACAGCACGCTCCTGGCGTCCCTAAAGTCTTGGTTGGCAACCGACTTCACCTAGAGGTATTACTTCAATTATTATTATTGTGATTGACTTCACCTAGAGGTCAGTTTGGTGGCGGTTTGCACCTTTGCGTCATGTTTTATACATGTCGTATTTGATTTTACTTGCAGTTTAAACGTCAAGTGGCTGTCGAGGTTGCTGAAGATTATGCCAACAAGCATAAAATGGGTTTCTTTGAGGTAAACTATAATACATGTATCTATTTTGTATAAATAAGGCGTATTATAAAAGTTATCTGTAAAATGAAGGTAATGAAAATAGTTATTCCGAGTCGGAGTTGGTAGGGATTGTCTCTGAGTACGATTTGACGGGGGTCCTTTTGGGGGGTAGTCCGGGAGTCGTTTGTGTAATGCTTGTTTCATATTCTTGGAGTTTCTTCAATCCATCATCAAACTCAGTCTGAGAAAATGTCTCGGGGTTAATGCCATAAGTGTTGGGCTTACTATAATTATTTTTCCCGTTGAGGATGACGAATTAAATATGTTTGATTTTTGCATGCATTTTGGCGTCCTAGTTTTACATTTTTATTATTTTTGTGCACAGGTCAGCCATCTCTGCAACTTTAAGATTGTCGAAAGTTTTGTCGAACTGAGTCGCATGGCTTTACAGCGAAACGGGATGGAGCGGTTATGGCGGCAAAATAAAGGTATTGGCATTACTTGCGTCAAATTAGTCGTAATTCAAAATACATGTAACACATTTTTTATGTTTACCAGTCCTAAAGCTAAAAGAGCTATGTTGTCGGTCGATCGTGAACCATACAACGGTCTATGGAATCGACCAGCTGCCTTTACCAAATAATTTAAAGTCGTACTTAAAGTCATACGCGATGAATCGCTACTCCACCCAGTACCGCTCCCTCCCCGCAAAGTTCCCCTCCAAAAAACTCAAGTTTCTGACTCCCAACGACGCAGCAAATGGGACGAACGGCTGCACTGGGGGGAAGAAGGCTTGCTCCATTATTTGACAAGTCGTGCGAGCATTACGGAATCGTCAACAAACTCGCAGAAACGACGACCAAGAAGAAGGAGATGATTCATCGTTCTCGTCATCTTTGTCGGAATCATTCATCAATAGCTTTTAGGGTTATGTTAATTAATTAAAGTTGGCCGATAAGAAATGAAAGATCTGAAAGAAAAGTTTAATTTAAATGAAATAAATACACTCGCTCATTCTCAGTTAACTTTTTCGTTTCTTAAACTAGTTGCTGAATTGTGGTTAATTTATTTCCTTGTATACATATGTCATGTCCAGTTTTGTTAGCATTTTTACATAATCTTACATTTTTTTCAGTTTGATGTATTATAATATTTTGACTTTATTATAATTCGCATATCCTAGCTTAAAAGTTTGCGAAAAATGTGTATTTTTATTGTTATTATTCTGATTATGCTAACTAATTGGGCCAAGTGGTTTTTAACGGGCAGCTCGCAATTACACCACAAGAACAAATATCAATCAAATACCAAAAAATCTGCTTCTTCACAGGGTCCACAGTCCAATGAAATAAGCAATCTCAATCATCATCATCATCACCGCTCTAGAATTAAGATTTACAGATATGCAAATTCTATTTTGCATATTCGAATAATATGCATGCAAAAAAACGATAAGAAATAACTGCTGTAATTTAATTAGGCATATTTTACAAGATGAGACGATTATGTAATGAATACTTAATAATTGTGAATTATTCATAATGACCTGACCTCTCTGACTATAGACGTATAAAAGTTGAATTACATAAACATTGGTTGTAAATTTTATTCTGCCCTTTTTGACTCACACTTAATTAGCTACAAATAATAATAATGAGATAAATTTTATAGAAATTCAAAGAAAAACTATATCAAAAGAAATCCCGGTATCAAAAGTTTGAGAGAATTTGTATATATTTTAAAAGCTTCTACAAACAAACTTGCATCCAAAACTACATAACCACCAACAAACAAAACCAACGGTTCTCAACAAATTGGTCAACATGATACTATCTAATAAACTACAAATATAAATATTTTATCTTCTGGTTGTCTCACTAAATATATCTCCTGAAAACTGCAAAACAAAATGTTAACATGCAAATCCTGTAATTACATAATTGAGCATTAATTCTACTATATAACATGTATAAAATTAGCTAACAGTATCTAACACAAATCTATGCTATATCCGTTATTCCAAGACAGATACATGATAACTAATACTTAATACATAATTGCCTCGTAGTATTGTAAGCACCCACCAACATCATGACGAAAGAATTAAAACAAAAACTAAATAAAAAATCAAGGTTGCGCAGTCCTTTGTCGGTAAAACAAAATCAAGAGTTTTTTTCTGCTTATGATTTCCTTTTGTACAAAAGTTTAAAAAATCTGCAAAACTTGATCCGGACTTGACACTAAACTCAAACTCGCCCAATGTTTCACAATTTCGGAATCGCTCGCCTTTAAATTTAATTCTTTCCAGTTGGTCCTCTTCTTCCCCCTGGAGTCCCTCTCCTGCAGTGACTTTAAGAGGTACAACTTGGTCTGGATTTCGGTCAAAATGCCGCCCAGATAGGTTAGAAAGGCGAGGTCTGAATTGTGAAAGTTCCGCTGAATCTGTACCTCGGATTCGAAGGGGGCCAGGAACTTGCCCCCATATGCAGGACCTAAAAGGACTACGGGCATCCGTTTGGCAGAAATGTTTAAAATTGTGGCAACATTTTGATCCCGGGCGTTAAAGTTAAAATTAAGGTTCCTCCGGATTAATTTAAAATTACATTCTACATTACAACCATGTCGGAGCAGTGGGTAAGTTTATTGAGTTGAATATTAAGTGAGAATATTATTCATTGTCCACTATTGCATGATAACTAGGTGAACGATAAGCTCCACGACATCCTAGGGATGAGTGACAGAACAGTGGCGGAATTCCTGATCGGCTTGGCGAAAAAGAGTTCGTCGGAAGATGGTCTTATCAATGCCATGAAACAAACGGGGGTTATCGATGTGGATCCTAATGTGGTGGGGTTTGCCACGGAATTGTATCAAAAGGTATAGGAGGATTTTTACATTTATTTTAACAATTACATGCAGTCATTGTTGATATCTTAATTGTCGTTATTAATAGGTCCCACATGCTGCACCCAAGGTGAATCAAGCCAGAATTTTTGAACAACTGGCAGTGGAACAACAACGGAAAAATATGGCTTATCGGTTAGTCTTGTCGGATGATGAGGAGCCCAGTCATTCTACCAAAGCACATCATGGGGGGTCAAAGACGGGAAAACGTTATAATAAACATATTAGGTTTGATATAAAATTGTAAGTTGAAAAATCGTGTAATAAAAATGAAACTCTGAATTTTACAGACAACGAGGGGGCAAGCATTCTGACGAGGATGATAATACTGTTGTGCAACGAAGGAAGCAGCCTGGTACAAAACGAGTAAAAATTGAAGTCCCCGAGGACGAAGACGAATTTGATAAAATGGAACGGGAACGAGAAGAAGATATCAAAAGTCGAGATGAATTCGCGAAACGATTAAAAGAGAAGGATGAAACAAAGACTAGGAGTATTGTTGCAAAATCTGGTAAGGCTCACATTCCTGATTTATATAATTCAGTATAAATTAAATTACATATGTGAACAAAAATTAATGTTGAATTTCAGATAAAAAAGCTTTAGCGGAAGCAGCATCAAGATTGAAGCATGAAGCCGCAAAGAAGGAAGAAGTAGTGCCCGAACTCAGACTTAGATCAAGACGGAAGTACTTAGAGAAACGGAAAGAAGACAAATTACTTGAACTGGAAGCAGATATTGCTGACGACGTGCGGTTGTGGCAGGAAGATGAGTGAGTATTTATCTTTTTCTATGTTGTTTTCGGGGGATTTTAGTAATTCTAAATCATAATGGTCGTTGTTTGTAGATTAACTGAAAGAGAAAAACAGGAATTGGCTTATAAAAAGCAAATTTTGACTTTAGCGAAAGAGCATGAAAGCGCGAGAGATATTGTGAAAGTTCCACGATATATTATGCCTGAAGAAAGACGTGGCAAAGAAGATTTCCAATATGAGGAAACTGATGAACGTGAAAGAATTCCTAATTCGGAACAGAAAAAGTCGGAGGATGAACAAATGGGATTTGCGCAATATAAATTTGGAGCTAAGGATGCACGAAGCAAGAAACACGACAAAGAGTACGACATAATCATAGATGAGCAAATTGAATTTATACAAGCGTTGACGAAACCCGGAAATCAAAAAGAGAAGGTATGGTATAAATTAATGAAAAGTTGTTAGTAATTACAATTACTGTTACTTCTTTTATCTCAATCATGATTTTCTTTCAACCAGGAGAAAGAAACAGAAACAGAAAAGAAGCGAATGACGATTGAAGAAACACAAAAGAGTGCCAATTTATCCATTCAAGCAATCCTTAATTAACGCAGTAAAAAGTCATCAGGTACCCCAACCCAACTGCTGTCATTTTTAAAAAAAATACAATATATTAACCCTGAGTATGTTGTTCTAGGTATTGATCATAAACGGGGAAACTGGAAGTGGAAAGACAACCCAAATTCCCCAATATCTGAAGGATGCAGGATTTTGTGATAGTAAGTTGAATTGTTCATGCGTGTTGCTCTTTGAATTTAAACATGCTTGTATAATTTAGATCAAATGAAAGTTGGTTGTACACAACCTCGACGAGTCGCTGCAATGAGCGTGGCAGGTATAAAAGGTTCTTATCACAGCTCGTGTTGACATGTCTAACAACTTTGCAATATTTTACCTTATAAAAATGAGACCAATCCATAGCTGATTTTTTGTTTGCATCCGAAGTTCCACCTGAAAAAAAAATCCTCCAAGTAAAAAAAAAAGAATCATATTTATAACTTAAACAATGATAATGATTTTTAGTTGAAATGAGGTTGCTCATCTTTCTCCAGCATTTTTGTCCCTCATTTATCAATTGGACGAGCGGACTTGTGCGAAAAACCCTGTCGCTGCCGTCAACCCACAAAAGTCTACATTCAAAGGGGAATTTATCATTTAATTTAAAATTTAATGATATCATTTATTTGCGAATTTTGTTATGTCGTCAACAAATCCCACTGTGCACCACTTTTACAACAACAAGCAGGAAAGATCGTTGGAGGGTGGGGGTCATGCAACGAGGATACGTTTAATTAACACACCATGAATGTGGATGGATTCAACCATAATTTTAATAGTAAACATATTTTATTAATATAAATTCAGCCGTAATAGTGGTAATGAAAATATGTTCCTCCATAACAAAATGACATTGTTGCAGAAATTGTTGGTCTGTGCATTTGTATGACTAAGTCTCTGGATAGCGTTACACTTTTTTTAGAGACATTAAGAATCATCCCGTCGACGGGATACGTGAATGTAAGACTGGCTAAAAGCAAGCAAATAAGCAGAGCGGAGCAGTCAGCCTTCAACTTTCCTTTACTCAACGGAATAATAAATAGCAAATACGTAGAACCAAGTAGAACACAAACTACAAAAAGAACTGTAGCAAATTTTTTTTATGTTCCCAAGCACTAAAGTAAAGTAGTAATAAATATACAAATAGAAGAGTCAAGTAGTGCTGCAGTGGGATAATAATGATGATAAATGAATAACTAAATTAATTGCAAATTGTGTATCAATCAAGCAGAGGAAGGAAGAATTCAACATTAAACAAGGATTGCAAAACAAATTAGGGTGTCTGTCAGTCAGGGGGAAGGATACCATACGATTAGAACAACAATCAAATCGACGTTAAATTAAAGGTAAGGACATAGGTATATTGCATTAATTTTGGAAATTAGCGTAGCTAGTGGAAGAGGAGATTTTTTTATCAAAATTTTCCATTTTTGAGGAAATGGTTTGGCTTTCGAGTTTTTGTGGTTGGTCGGGATAGGATGTGGTTGTGGTGGGATGAAGGACCAATAATTGTGATGTAAGTAATTTGTAATTTGTTCTGAAAAAATTTATGTATGACGGTTATAGCAAATATGCTACAAAGTGTTGTAATAAAGGACACAACAAGTGTTATCATCAGCTAGGTAGATAAATTATAATTAGTTAGTCATATGCTAAACGTTTAAATTAAACGGAATGCACAAGGCTAATTTCGTTGAAATGAAAATATGTAATAATGTTGATGAACACGATAATAAATTCTCGGACGAAGTAAGTGGAAATTTTTCCTATAGGGTTAATTCTGTAATTAAAAGTAATCAAGGAAACTAGCATTGGAATTAGTTTGAAATTAAAATTGTGAACGCAAAGGGTGAAGAAAAGAAAATTGCAAATAATAATATGAAACGAGGCACAAATGATTTTACGTCATTTTCATCTCCATTTATCCTGAAATGGTTTGCCCTTACTAGTTCCAATTTCAATTCAATATTGATCATAATATAGTTAGAGCATCATCCTTTGTGGTGATATAATTCTAAGAACAATGTTCCTGGTTTCATTTGTAGGGCTAACAACACCACCTGCACCACCACCTCAGTCTTCTGAAGATTTGTCATTGATGAGGACGCCAAGGACGGAAGTTCAGAACTCCGCTGGAGCATCTTCTTCATCATCATCTTCCGGATCTTCCCCTTCCCCCTCTTCCTCCGCTGTTTTGCCGGATCAGCCGTCGTTGACACTACCACCAATCGGAGGAGTTGAAAGGAGTGGCAGCAGCAACAATATTGTGCCACGACCGCGTCGCCACCGTCACCACGCAGGAGGTCATCATTCTCAGCAGCAGCAACAACAACAACGATATCATTGGAATAACTTGGAGGCTGGGATGCCTGTCAATATTTGGGGAATCGATCGTCGCGACGTTTGGCGAACATGTTTCTGCTTCCACGTTCGCACAGTTACAATCTTCATTGGCGTTTGCCACTTGGTAAATTATTTCAGTTTATTTTTGGTCTTTTTGTGGTTAATTAAAAAGCGATAAAACGATAAATGTTTTTTTCTTTCTTGTTTCGTATTGCTTTCAGATGTTGTATATTCTGTACTTGTCATTTTTGGCTGCCATGTTCATGTATGATGCTGGGAACGATGGTGGCCAGGGACTGGGGAAATCAATAAGACAAGATCAAATGCTTCCTACTCCAGTCAGTGTCAGTAATGCAAACATGAAGCAATTCAGCGATCCTTATGATGTAATATATTACGACAATTTTTTAAATAATAAACATCATTGAAATCATTGCATTGGGCAAATTACAGCTGTCACCACCGAAATCAAAATTCTCTCACAATTGATCAATCTGATAATCCTCGAGCCAGGCTGGACCCATTGAATATGGTCATGGACACTCGTAAAGCAAACTCTCGTAAGATTTAGTTTTCATGAAATTTTGTAACACTTTTGAAGGCCAATTTTCTGAATTGTCTGAATATATTTTTCATTTTCAGAAGTTGTTTTACTTACGGTGTGTAACATGCTGATAACTCTTCTCATGGTTTATGGTGCTGTGCGTGGTAAACCATCTTACCTCATGCCATTTTTTGTCCTGAGGGTATTTGATTTTTGCATATTTTGGTAAGCAAATTTAAACACAAACAAATACTGACCCTGTCTTTGTTCATTAAAATAATGTGAGAATTAATTTTATCAATCAACAGCTTAACCATGGTCGGATATTTCTCCTATTTACCAAATGTGACGGATAGCATTTCCCATGTAAGTAATCAATATTTCAATAATAATATCAATTGATCCACCCTGACTCTATTAATATAATCGAATAATTAATCGGATAAGTCGTTTCAGTGAGTTTGAATTGTTTCGCTAATCTTGTCGAACCTGTGAGCAGTTATAATGTGTAGATGTTAGGTGATTAAATAAGCACCTGTGCTCGTGAAAATTTGCATTTGTAATAGTAATTAAATTCATGACATGAAATTAGAGACATGTGGTATATATATATCTAGGTGGTTGGTGGTAAAGTGGTCTATGAAGCCTTGAATTTATGGCACAGCTTTATTGCATCACTAATTATTTTAACTGCAGAGTGGAGAAATGATCACTATTTTATGTTCACAATAATAATTGTCTCTAATGTACCTTTATTTCTTTTAGGGCGATTACATCGATGTAACGATTGGGACAACAATGGGTATTTCTACAATGGCTGCAGCAGCTCTAGGAAACACCATCTCTGATGTGGCTGGTATAGGATCGGCGTGGTACATTGAAGATCTAGCGAACAAAATAGGGATCAAGGATCCAGAATTAACGCCCAGTCAATTTGCTTCATGGCCTATTCGGTGGGCTAGCAAGATGGTGGAAGAGCAATCGGTGTGGTTATGGGATATGGGATGTTTGCTGGGAATGGTCCCACTGATATTTCTTCCTTCGTCAGAGGAAAAAGAAAAAGAAGAGAAAACAAAAGCAGAGAAAGAAATGAAGGGAGAGGCGGCGGCCGTATGTTAAATGTTGGCCATTGCATCATGCGAGATTGCAACAACTTTCTTTGTTGCTGCATCAACAACTACTTTCACTCTTAACTCAAAAATGTTCCAAGAGTTCCAGTTCCAGCCCGTTTCTTGCTTTCCATAAAATGCGAGTACATATTATTCAACAAGGAACCTGTAGTATACTTTTTGCTGAAAACATAGCGAACAGAGACAAGTATAAGGGATTTGCTTGGTTCGCTGAGAAAGTGAGACTGAGACTACTACATAACCCAAAACTCTTCCTTTGGTTGGATCATTCATTCGCGAATTGTCCAAGTGGATAGTGTTTTATTTCTGGTACGAGTTTCCTTCAACTGTATCTGTAATTTAAGTCAATGACAAAATAGTCGTGACATAAGTACCTGACCAATTTTACGTCTGTCATTAATATATAATTAAATACAGCCAACTTTACTTTTATTGTGATATTTTCAAGCAATTTCACCATCATTGAACTTACGTTACTTACACTAAACTCAAGTGCAAGTTGTTATTCACATCCAAATGTGATTCAGAGCCTCCGCGGTTTACCTGAACACAATTGGTTTTCGAAAAGTATTGTAAACTATTAGGCTAGATGTGGTAAAAACAGCTTCAATCAGATTTTGTTTCTCTAGGTGAAATGGAAGAATTCAAACACAGTACCACATTTGGCTAACGCTAATATTATTGGAGTGAAGGATTGCCATTGCGAAATCTCACGAAGAAATATAATATCACTATATTAAATTAGATTGCTCACTTTATTCCACCGACCGAGACTGGAGTGTACTGGTTTAGCATAATAATGCATGCGAAGAGGAAATCAGTGCCGATATAACATCGAATCATCTACAGACCAAAGAATAGTAACAGGAAAACTTGTGTTTTATGCCATTTCATTTAATTGCATGGAATGATGATGTACATGCATTCATCACTCTGACCGTGATGGGAACATGACTTGTGCAGGTGTGAAAAAGAACTATTAAAATAATTAAACTGTGAGAGTTCAAATATTGCAATTTTAGTATTTTAGAGTCTATTTTCTGCTATTTCACAAAATTTGCAGAAAGTTTTGGTATTAAGGTGAGAAAATTTATCACTTATTTCCCCAAATGTTTTCAAGGATCCGCAACAAACACGATAAAACATTTATTATCATGCACAGTAAATGTATTTGCATGTAGATGAAGGGTCAAATTATATATAAGGCTTGATATAATGGAAAATTTTTCACTCTTTAAATTAACAGTTATGCAGCAAATTAAAGCAGGTTCAATTCATTCAACGATCAATGTTCTCCACTTCTATGAGCGTACAAACAGATACTTTTATGGTAAACAATTTTGAAAAAAAGCTGTAAGTACGGTATTATCTTTATGGTTTTAGGTATGCACCTTAATTTTTCGGAGTGCACTTGATTCTTCGGTCGATATAAAGTTTCTTAAGAAAAGTTTATATCTATATTAATCACCAACTATTATCAACACGAAGTCAAGCAAAAACACTTTTATTAAAGCTGTCATTAAAATGGGCAGCGACTCTCTCGATGGGTACAAAGGCATAGACAAATTGTCGACGACTATAATTTGTTGTTCAAAAATAGAACAGTTTTCAATAGCGAATTTTCATATAATTTGCAATACAAATAAGAAACACAATAAGAAAGTTTTTCTTGAAACCAGCAACAACTTTAATACGTCCATCAAATCGTAGAGATGAGAGTATAATAAAATATCGGTTCATGTTACATAAGTAAGGTAAAGAAATTTTCATTATTTTGTTTTGTTGAACAATACATTAAGATATATTTTTCGCTTGTCATAAATTGGTCTGGATAATACAATATAAGGCAAGAATCTTAAACCATGTATAAATATTTCAAGATTTTCATAATTGCCCCATGTACGATAGACTGAGGTAATGTATTTATTTCAATATTTTCAAAGATATTAACAAGGGACTGGTTCCCAACTTGATCTCTGGGAAAATGTTAATAATATAGAATGCAAAACTGGCAGATACGATAGAATGGATTTAATGGATCAATGTTTTATAATATTGCATATTGTGAGGAATTTCGGCGTTGGTTGAATTGATGGGTATGTACCGTGGAAAATTAGGCAAATAAAATAAAATGATTTATAGTAATGCTTAATAACAGTTTAAGTAAACACCACAATTCACTCTTTGTTAAATTTTTCTAATCTTGATTTAACCAGCTAAACTGATAAAACCTTTCAATTATTTAAATCAATTGATGCAATCCATCCATATGAACGGAAATGGAGCTTTCTGAAGCTCTAAAAAGTAGAAGCTTCTACTTCATTTGCATAAGGTTCAAGTTCACGGACTTTGTAACGAGTTGTTGGTTTCCTTCTTTAGGTTTGAGTACAACTACATTTTTACTACAAATAGGTGATCGCAGTGTCAAGGTTCCCTTTTGATTTTTCGTGTTCCTTCTACAGCTCTGTTATTATCAATTTGAAAAAGAGGCATAAATACGTTAGTCTGAAAAGATGGAGTTTTAAGCTTAAATTCGTTTCTTTTGAGAACTGATTTAGTAAATCTGAAATATTTTTATCATATTATGAGAGTTATTAATGCACAAGTCGTGGAATAAGACCAGGTGCTGAGCTGAGTGTAACTTTGTCCACCTGCTCTTATCCCATTGCTTATTCCCATTGCTTATTCCCATTGCAAGAAACTAAAAAAAAATGGCGTAGGACAAGTCCGGAGAAAAATAAATACATTGGTTATTTAGAAATTTGACAAATAGCGGTAATCCAAAAAAACAATTAGATACTTGGAAGTTCCATCAAATATAGTAAGCGGCTTTGCTCGTGATCACTAATTGATGTTTGCAGTAAAGCGCACTGTAACAATTCCGAAACAATAATGACCAGCTTCAATTCCAAAGGCAACTATTATTAAACCAGACGTAATTTCAATTTTGATTTGATGTTCACACACATACTGTAACATTAGTGTGTTGGCCGTACAAATAATAGCAAAATTATATAACAGCGACATTATCAGCTAGCTACCCAGCACTGAAATAGAATACAGGAAAATTTGTAGTTTGATTTACTCTCCACAAGCTCCTTACTTTCACCGTATTTAATTATTCATCGACCAATCTTTTTGAATTTGCATACACCAGAAACAATATTCCAGAGTCGAATATAGGTAGGCTAGGCTAAAATTAATCTATTGAAAAGACTCCAGCCATCCAGCCATGTAATTAGCTTGAGGACTTAATATGTATTTAAGCCGGAAGTATGTAAATCCACAATTAAATCTGGTTTGCAACAACGGATAAGTTCAAATTTGCTTATTTTATAGCATAGACCCGTCAATAAAAGTCATCTTCCGAATTGAATTTTTAAAAGCAT
Source organism: Folsomia fimetaria (assembly GCA_034695645.1). NCBI lineage: Eukaryota > Metazoa > Arthropoda > Collembola > Entomobryomorpha > Isotomidae > Folsomia > Folsomia fimetaria. The sequence goes on from JAQFZJ010000743.1 coordinate 14,858, forward strand.
ACTTACGTTCCGGTATAACGAATTAGATTGAGATGGATTTGCACCGCTAATATCCATGTCAGGACATCAATAGTTTTCTAACATAATATTCGTTTCGGCCGTTTTTGTTTGCAAAGAACTTTTCAGTAAGATCTGATCTATCTTGATCTAAGGAACCAAAAGGAACACACATATTGATTCCACAACATATAACCCTAACTTGTGTTTTTCCTAAATCTGCTAACGATATGTTGGCAAGGGTTTATGTAAATTTCAATTTCAGTGAAAAACCCATTACATAACCAATGCTAAACAATACGAGTCAATCTTCAAAATCTTGGAAATATAATATATGTTTTCATTCTAATCGTAATTCAAAGCTTTCTCTCACAAGCATAATTATTACATATACTTACTTAGCTTTTTTTGTTGGCTTTCATATCAAAAAATATTTTCTCACTTCTTATAAGGCATTATTTTATGCAGTACACTTTCATGGCTAGCAATAAATAAATAAAAGTGAAAACTTCAACTGACAACATGAATAGTATTATCCACCTACGGAAAATATCTATTATGAATCGTGAGATAGTTTTGGTTCACCTACAATTTCATGCGGTAGCACAACCTTGGCTGTAATATACATAAATCTGAAAGGGCATTCGGTTCCAGCTTTTTGTTTATTTGACGATACAACCGAAAACCGGATGGAATGAATTATTCATCACATTGAAAGCTGGTAAATGAGATACGCAAGTAATTCGCACTTCTAATATTTTCGTCATGTACTAAGCTAAAAGGGATTGATTCAAAGTGCTGTAGTATTTTACATCCTAAATTTTATCATATAATTTGTCCACGTGATAACTGCTTCCAATAAAATGGTAATGCACACCTATGTGGTAAGATGCAGAGCGGTTGTATATAATATTTGTGGTATTTAAGGAATTTTTGTTTTTTACGACGAATTTACAAGACTATAACAGGTTTAGGTTAGTTTAGTGATGTTACAAATGGAATGCATTAAAATGATTAAATTAAACAATTTAATCATTTACACCAAATAAAAATCTAAAACCTTTATGAGAATCATATGTAAATACTAAGTAATTAAGTATAAACAGTATTTGATGCCGTTATTTCAGATCATATTAGATGAGAAAACTTATTTTAAGTTTAATAAAATTTAAGATCAAAAGTTGTTTTAAAGTACCTAAAAGTTATCAACTTTCACTGCATTCGCCTATTCGCGTGCTTTAGTGAAATCGTCAACTAATGTCTCAGCTTTCTCCACTCAACTTTTGCCAGCAAGTTGCTGACTCTGGAAGGATGCATAAAATATCAGTATAACTTTGTTACGTTTGATAATTCAATCTAATCATCTCCTTCCAAGAAAGGGAGGCACATCAATTCAATCTAATATAAATGAAATAGCCATTACAACAAAATAACCTACTTTATTTTTATTTTCCAGATTCACTGGCAGAAGAATAATCTTCAAAACTATGACACAACCAATACTTCATTTCACTCAGGACTACTCAGGACTACAGGGGTGTTTACTGGAAACCAAAATTTAGAAATAATTGAAGGAACTATTAATTTCGTTATCATCACCACATCACATCAGAGCTTACTCAACATCATTTCCATTAGCACCAAGTCCCGATTAATATCAAAATTTGACGAACATGAACGGCGATTAAGGAAACAAAATATCAATGTCCCATATACACGAATTCAATTTCCTTTTATCTTCAAGAATATATTGTTCATAACGATAGTAATCCCACTCGTTCAAATCTCGGAAGCAAAATCATTACTGGAAAAATGCTTAGTTAACAAGAGAGAATCAAATTTTAATACTAGTAGTGGGTTTTCTAATGACTCTAACCAGAAAAACAGTATTAATTATAATAGCAAAGATAATAATGGGGGCAGACGTGACAAATCCTTGGATGGGAACTTACTTAGTTATGGGCAGCTTGTAATACTGGCAGAAGAGGAAGCCAAGTGTCTCCAGAGATTTGTAAGTTTTTAAGTCTTATTTTACTTTCACCGTGGTCGAGTAGTGAAAATGGAAATTTTCGTCTTAGGTTTAATTAGTTTTTATTACATTGTGTCTGGTATTGAAAAACCGTTGTATTACTGACGTATTTTCGACACATGAATAAACTTATATATTCAGTATTCATATTTCGGCATTTGAAAATGAACGCTATCCTCTTTCGTTTTATTTTTAGAATTTAAAAAATTTATGAAAGGATCCAGCAGATTCCAGTATAAAACATATTGAAACCATTTTATTCTTCTCAATTTTCACGAATGTGTTTTTACTTAAAATACAAAATTTGCTGCAAGTTTGCGGGTGAATAAATTCAATCGATTTTCTCGTAAACCGTTACATGTTTTGAGTTCAAAGCTTTTCTAATTACAAACCTTCGGAAACATTTCATTTTTTTATGTTCGTAAAAACCAAAACCCTGCAATTTTAGAGTTGTAAAATCTGAAATTTCTTCAGGGCTAATTACTTCAGTACAATTGAACCCATCTGCCTCAACGTAGAAATTAATTGGATGACACGTTCCACTTGTCATCCAGGTATTAACTTAAGCGCTTAAACTTTTGGTTGGTTTTGTTTTTCCGGGTTCTATTGATTGGTCTTCCATATTTAATCGAACTTATTATATGTTGTTGATTTTTCTATTTCATCTGAAAACTTTTCTCATTTCAGAGAAAAGCTGTTACTACAAAATTGTACTTATTAATTGTCCCGTGGTCCCCTAACATCGATATCATGGTGGTGTCCTCTCTTAAGATGAATGTTCACGGGAACGTGGAATGTTC
>JAQFZJ010000744.1:0-17665 GCA_034695645.1 Folsomia fimetaria
ATGTCGGTATATGAAAGTTTTTCCACATTATTTGTGGATGCTCCCTCCGCGGTGGTGGTAGCGGTGGTGGCGGAGGCATCTTTCCTTATGGTAGTGTACTATAGTATCTCTTAGAGATGGTATAGTTCCAACTGGAGAATGAGCAACCAGATGACGAGGAGGAAAGTTTATTTTTTTTGCACGTGCATGAAGACAGCCGAACCCGATCGTGAATTTAACCCGATCGTGAATTAAACCCAACCGCCGAACCGAGCTGCGAATTCAACGGAACGGCGGACATTTTGACATATAAATAAAGAATTGGTTCAATTTTAATTTGTCTTTTTTTTTAATAAAATACAAATATATTACACTAAATGATAACTAAAGAGATTTATTATCTGATGACAGAAGTCATACTTGCCGTTAAAAATAAGTGTACAAACTTAAATACGATTTCAATAAGTCATTCGTTTTGTTCACATCTTTATTCTGATTTTTAATTGAGTCTAATCATTGCATAATTGACAATCCAAAAATTGAACCAAGTTACAGAACTTGTAACATTCTGCATATTGTGTGGGGGTCTTAGCACCGATACTAACTCAGGGGTTACTAACAGTTACTAACTCCTTGTCAGGAAGGGACATGGTTTTCATATGCACATGTTTCTGTTTAATATTAGCCCATTTTATCTTCGAACAAAATTTTGAGCTCACACTTCCTACCTAGTCACATATCGCCCCATTAAAACTCATTAATGCAACGTGTGCACTGCGGCACACGATTCACCATGCTCCTTAAGTTAGCAGGTGAATGGTGAAGGCGACGAGGATGCAACGTGTACTACATGTGTGGATTGGTGGATCAAAATGAGTTTAGCGGGCGAACGAACTCAAAATGTTGTCCCTTCTTGTTTCATTGGCGTATTATATGTAAGGCATAAATATCCTTCTTCACCTTCTTCTTGGAAACTTTAACTTCAACGAAAGTCGTACGAATCAGAAGACCATCACATCGGTGGAGTTCTTTGAAGATTTTTGAAGAAGTGGACCATTCTTCTTCATGTATTGGAAGGACAATGCTGGCATATTGGTCGGCATCCAAGTACGTGTACCGCATAGGTTGATGCATTATTTGCAGGTCTTGCCGTTGACCACCGCTCTCGGTCATCCCTGAAATAAACAAATAGTAAATTTACGTACTTCAAGATATAAAGCACCCATGCTTCAAAATTGTGACCTACATATTCAAACAATTGCATATGCCTGATACATATGTGAGATTTACCGATATTCCTTTGACACGAAAAGGCGAGTTGCAACGCCAGCAATTGGAGCTAAATCCAGAGTTTACCATCCTCACGTCCACTACTTCGTCATCCAAAATGTCCAGTGGGACGATATCATGATTATTTTTACTACAATCTATTCTAACACAAATAATTGTTGGTAAAGTTGCTTAAACAATAATATGCAACATAGTTAATATTCTCAGTCTAAATCCACGATTTGGTCTCTCGATGATCCCTGTTTCTTGTGTCCAAGCCTCTTGCATCTGGCAATTGTCGCGAATTCCGATCCAGTTAGATTTGTAACGATAATAGGGGGTTTGAGACCAAGGAAGTTATTATTGAGGAAACCTGTAATAAATAAAAATAATAAAAAACGTAAACTATTGATGCATGGTACAATTTGGGGATTATACTATGCTGAGATGAAACAGTTTAGGAATACAATAACTGACTTACTTATCGATTGAAGATTTCCGAATGTAGACTCACATCTAAACATCGATCTATTGTTGTTGTGATCTATTCGGGAGAATTCTAACCGTCCTAACGAGTTCAGTAGATCCTCAGATATCTGGGCCGTATTCACCGCGATCCCCTTCGTTTCACCATCTGCAACGCTCTTGTTAATTTGAACAAGAAAGATGTTGAATAAAATCCAGAATTTTCTTGCTGAAGTTTCTTCAAGATGAAACTGGTCTCGTCGTTGGTAGGCCGATTTCTTATTGACGAAATTTCCAAATTCGTCCCTTTCTTCTCCATAGTCCTGGAACAAATAATTTTTATTATTACAGTTATTATTTGTACTTATAATATTGTCTAAAAATGTCAACCAAAAAACTCGTGCACAAGGACAAATGAACTTACCGCTTTGATTACAATGTCTCGGTCGCATAGTTTCTTCCCCTTCGCTTCATTCCTTAGAATGGACAGAATTCCACTGAATCCAGAAATTACAGGGCTCCTTTTCTGTCCTGCATAAAATGTTATGGAAAGCTTGCCCTCATCGTAAGCTTGCCTTATCCCTATAAACAAATTAGTCACATTTAGTTGTTCAAATGTTGAGGGTGACATTTTTAGACATACCTGGCCATATATCCAGAATCCCAGCTGTGAGGGATTCCTCAGTCGCTTTGAAGGACAGGTTGCCCATAAATATGGCGTGGATGTTGGCCATTGTCTTTGTAGATTATGAGAGATGTGTTACGTTAATCTGAAAGAAAAAGTCTTATAAATAATAATAATCTTATCAAACATCACACAATCGCTTGTGTGATGTTTGATAAGCAACAGGGTCAAAAACATCACACAATCGCATATTGTGCGATGTTTTTTAATATTCTGATGACAAAAACATCACACAATAATGCATTGTGCGATGTCTGTAGCCCTTATATTTATCTAAAACATCGCCCAATATGCATATTGTGCGATGTTTGATAAGCAACAGGGTCAAAAACATCACACAATCGCATATTGTGTGATGTTTTTTAATATTCTGATGACAAAAACATCACACAATAATGGATTGTGCGATGTCTGTAGCCCTTATATTTATCTAAAACATCACACAATCGTATATTGTGTGATGTTTTTGAAGATTCTGATGACAATACATCACACAATAATAGATTGTGCGATGTTTGTAGCCCTCATAGTTATCAAAAACATCGCACAATCGCATATTGTGTGATGTTTTTGAAGATTCTGATGACCAAACTACTCGTAATTGTTCATTTGAGGCTCACGAAAAGTATTGCTATTTTATATTCTAATACATAACACAAAATAATACACACCCACCCCAAGAATATTAAAGTTCATCAAATTAAATTGTATTGTCAAATAAAACAAGAAATACAAAAAAAAAGATATTGTTTGTAAGTTAAAAAATAAACATAACAAATAATTAATACATAGGATTTGGTTTTCCAGTGGTTTTCCTTCCGTGGGCCAATATTGTAAAGATTTGAAATGAAACAGGTCAACAAATAAATAAAAAAGATTTGGTTTTCCGGTGATTTTCCTTCCGTGGTCCAAGATGGTAAATATTTGAATTTTATTAATAGTGGTAGAAGGGGTTTTGCACCATAGTATCCACCTTCACCTCCATCCGGCCGAGCTGCATGTTCTGAACGAACGGAATTCTCCCCAATTCCGGTTTAATGACAACTAAAAAGCATAAAAACAAAAATTCATTATCAGCGTAATTGTATGCGATGCTAGGCATGAAAGAAATCGTGCTGTATACAAATAAACTTACCGTCTTCTGCAACCATCACAATGTACTCGAACTTGACATCACAAATCATGCAGCGGTGATCGTTGCCAGACATGAGTCCATTAATGCAGGCAATGTGGTAATGATGACCACAGATGTCCAGTTGTCCGGGAGGAGTAGTCGAAGAGATGCAACCTAACACTGCCTCCTCCTTGTGCCATTCCGCACTCCCAATTGATGTTGGCTGTGTGTTGAAGGTCTGCCAACAGTTCGCGATGATTGAAAGCGCAGCGAGGACCCTGCATTTTTAACAGCTGTGAAACAAATATCATGTTAGAAATTATTCATAGATCTTTTAATTATATAACACATGATAAAGCAAATAATGAAATGACAATACATTTTTAACATCTGGGAAACAAATATATCATGTTAGAAATTATTCATAAATCTTTTAATTATGTAACACATGATAAAGCAAATAATGAAATGACAATACATCACACAATATGAGATTGTTCGATGTTGAGGTTCGAAGTCAAAGACCGAAAAACATCACACAATATGCATATTGTGTGATGTTTTTGAAGATTATGATAACCAAACATCACACAATATGCATATTGTGCGATGTATAATTCGTAATTTATTATTCTACACCAATTTACGAAACAATTAAGTAAATAAAAGAAGTTAATGAAAATATACTTACCCTTACATTGTAAGGCATAAGTAGAATGACCATTTTAAAACACAGGCCAAGAATCTCTTGTGCCATTCCCATGTCCCGTTGTCGGCTCATGAGATTGGGGTACCAGAAATTATGTTGTAGATTTCAAAAATTGAAGATATCGCTGAAATCGAAACCCCCATTCATCCAGTAGTGGAACAAGCCAATGGAATAAAGAGTGATGATTTTGCTATTATTTGCTCTACTTATTACACACTGAAGAATCTACATCTTCATGTAATGTGCATTATAACTTGTTAGATGGACTCAAATATGTATCTCATCCAAGTTAATTCCCAATTTACAAGGTTGCATCCCATCCTATTCATTGGTTCTAAAAGTCTCACCTAGCTTGGAGCAGAGCCACGCCACCACTGGTATATGATGCACTTCTAGCCATTGGCCACTCCATGCGAAATGTAATCGCAATTTCCGCATCCTTCCATTAAGTGCAAAGTGCAATTGACTAACACGGAATCCAGAATTAAAAAGATCAGCACAGAAAGAAGTGCACAATACCAGTTTTCAAATACATTGCGAGACGTAACTAGAAGTCAATCTTGGACAGGTACATACAACTTTGGGTTTGATGATCCGATGTCCACGTAAGCAGCCATTCTATCTGCGGCTTCAGGTATTAAGATCTTGCTCGACTTAAACCAGTTTATGAAGGTTGAAATGGAATCAATGCATGTAATTTGGATAAGTCAAGTATGACCCAAATACAGGGGCTTATCTAAAGTTGCATATCTGTTTTCTTATAGTAAAACAAGCACACATTTTCAAAGAGTAGCTTGTAACTGCTCACATTTGGTTGATTTAGAATTTTCCACAGCTTTGAACACTTTCAATACTATCGTCATCTCTAACCATGTTAACTAACTCTTATTCTCTATATACTCTTATCAACAAAATGCATTTACCATTAATTTCCAAAACTTCATTAATTAATTTCTGTCTTTTACCATCGTCATATGATTTACCTAAATAAAAGTAAGGAAGAAACGTCTTTTTTTAGTAGCGGAACTTATTTAAAATTAGTATGCTTCCAATAGATGATCCATTCCCGACAAATAGGAGGTTGCATGTATCAGCAGAAGCTTCTCACTCTTTGAGTTTAGTTGTCTGATGGGTATTTTTTTTCACTCGCACTAACGAGCCTTTTAGGGATTCTCCGCATTGCAGCTACTACCACCACAGGCCTGGCAGTCCACAACTATACTTTTCATTATGTAAATTTGTATTTCAATTTAAAACTGAAGTGATTTTTTTAATAATAAATTTATTATACTGATATGTCAAAATGTCAGGCTATTCCACTGTTGAATTCATGATTAGATTGAGGACTCGGGTCGGCTGTTCGTTGAATTCACAGTTCTGTTCGGCTGTCTTCACGCGTAATGGTGTACATACACGCAATTACGTAGTCAACAAGGATGCCTTACATGCATGATGTCAAGTACTTGAAATCCATGATTTAAAATTGACATCCATATATGGTAAATTTGCGTCATTCTTATCAGGATTATTCTTGTTAATAATTTGCATGGTAGTATTGTCTGTATTATACGCTTGTTATATCATATAAAACTTATAACTGATGTGATACAACTGTATTAAATGTTTTAAAGAAAAGTTTTATAAATGTTTTAAAGCTTGGCCATTAAGCATTTGAAGGTTTGCTTGCACAAAACGAATCGTGTTAAATTATTTGTGGAAGAGAAATACACATAGACCTTGCACACCTTAAGAATGTAATAAATATTAATAATATTTTATGAATTTATTATGTAATTTGGTAGTAGAGACAATTCTATTGTTATAATAGTACAATAAAACAATGATTCCATCATATGATCTTGTAAATGTAAAATATATTAAAAACTAAAAACAAACGGTGGTGTCATGATATGAAACTACTGACAGTTAAGTCATGTATAAAAATGTATTAAAATCTGGACTTGAGCTAAAAAGATTTGTCATCCATAACAGCTTATTTGATATTAATTACTATAATAATCTCATCACAATTTTGAGCAATCTGAGATTCATTTCTCTTAAGCATAATAATAATTATTTTCCCCCTTTAATCAATCAGCCCAAGATTCATCACCCCCATAATTTGTGCCTCCTCTTTTTGGTGTGGATGTCGCCATACCCATACCGATATTGTTCCCTGGATATCTTGCTCCTGATCCTGGTGCCACTGCATTAAATTGTTTACGATCTGATTTCCCTTTAAGTTTGGTTTTGGATGCTCCCAAATTAAATGAACTTGGTCTCCTATCCAGGACAACGGGGTCATTAATTTTAATGGACCACCCAGCCGGTGGTGGGTGTGGTAGGGCAGAATCACTCCAATCTTGTCCATCAGTAACCACAGTTTCAGTTGATTGATCAGAGTACGGGGTCATGTTTGGGGCGGTGGGCGTCATTTGTGAGGAAGCGTCATGATCATCATTGTTTGGATGAATAAATCCCATTTCCAGGACAACGCCTTTATTTTCTCTTCCAAGTTCGGATAGTGGCGTCATGGTGTGCATGGAAATGACGGGTTTTAGTTGGAGAACCGTGTTTTTTGTGACAGCTATTGTGCGAATAAAATCGCGAAATTCCCATTCTTGCAAATTCCGTTTTATAAAACTGAGTACCTGCAAATTTATTAAAGTTATCAAATCAATTACATATTTAAAAATGTATTTTATTAATAATTAATTTACCAACACATCTCCAAAGCTCAACTTGACATGGATAATATCCTTTATTTTAAATTGCTTGTTTTCCATCTTCCCTTTATTAAGTGCACTGTAACTCCTCGCCTTTTGAACATCGTCGCGACAAGCGCGCGCAACAAATGAGCGGTAAGTTTGTCTCCGATAAGGACCACACATGAAACACATTACGCGGAGCAGGGATAAAAAGTTTACGACAAAGACGAATGCTAACCACCACCAAAAAACAAAGAAGCTCCATTGAGTCAAGTTATTCATTGGTAGTTGGCACTGGGCCGACTTGATTTCTGGATCACCCCCAAATCCATACTGAATCCAGTTGCACTTTGCCATTTTTGGAAATAATACATCCATTGGATTTGGCCATGGGGCTGAGCTGTCCAGAAAGTGGGAAAACACTGCAACCCCATAATATTTGTAGAGTGGTCCAATTATTCCGCAGAGGTAGATATATTCTGCGACTGGGGTACATGTGGCGACCATTTTGCACAGAAAATAGTACAGGGCGAAAGATTGATTGAATCCGACGGTTTCCAAGAAATATTTTACGCGGATGTCATGTTCTGTGATGTCTTCGGAGACGACGGAGGATGTGACGTCGAGGAGCGGTTTGATTTTTGTTGCGCCGCGGACCTACAAATAATTCGTAAACAATTAGCGCGAATTTTGCAAATAATGCAAAATTTGCAAATATTTGCATATTATATCTGCTAATATATTAAATATGTATTATAAATATTACTAATTTGATAAATATTATAAATATGTATTAAATATCTGCTAATTACCTTCCAAAAGAAATACGGAAGAAATGAAAACACCGCCATTTTTCCCAGAATCATCCACACAAATTTATAATATCGTTGATGGATAACTTTATCTCTATCTTTTCGATATCCAGAAACACCCGGGTAACTAACTTCTCCCCGCATATCAGGTTCGAGAGCTTTTAGCACGAGGAAGGTGTCGTGGTTCCAGCAGTAATCGTTTAATTCCGAATTACTGCTGGTGACACTACTTCCCCCACGACGACCGCCACCGCCTGATGCCCCTTCGTCGCCATTTCCACTCGTGACACAATCAATTTCGGTGTTCCTTACGAACTGATTCGCAAATGATAAACAAATTCCCACAGTAAGAAGGGCTGGTGTATATTTGGTTGCTATTTTGAACGCCAGATCAAAAGTAATGACGCCATCCTTTGATAAGAATTTCTTAAGGGGACTCCATATATTGTTGGGAATAAATCCCAAAACGGCAGCAGTGGTCAGTGGCATAGTCTGTAAAAAGCGTATAAATTGCTCTCATTTTTTAAGATAATGTAGAAACTAGGCATTAAAATAAAATGCAAAGTTATTTCCTCATAGTAAAATTATTGTACAACAAGATCAAATTTCAAATAACTTACAAATTTCCAATTTGTTTAATACGGATTGAATTATAAATTTCTCAGCTTCTAATAAACTTTCTCTTTCGCTGATTAATCCTCTCGCCCAATCTGCAAGGTATTATTATTTATTATGCAATATGACTGGTTAATTCAAAAGGAATACAGATACAAATTTACCTTAACTCCACTTTATTCTCGAATTATAAAAATGCTTGTCATCCCTCATTTTGTGCCATTTTATCCCTATTCCATTTTTTCCGTATATTTGTTTCCATATTTATTTCATAACGGTGTCCACTACACTGCTACATTATAAAAGTTTTATCTACACTTACATATGTACAAAAACTGTGGTTAAATTGCTATATGTTCCGACAATTTGTTAAAATTGTAATTAATTAATTGGCTAATTAATTGCCATGAACACTATGAACTTAACATGCCTCAGCACAACCATGTGGGTAGTGTTGAACTTATTATGCTAATGTTTCGAAGAAGTGGAAGAACACCAAATGATAAGACTAAGAATAAGTGGATGTGAATATGAGTGACGGAGCAGTATATTAAATCCCATTCAATTCTACCCTATATTTGTCACAACTGCATATCCCAATAATACTAATTAACTTACATTCATTAAGCAATAATTAAGTTTATGAGTATGAGACACATAGTGGAGTAAGTGGACAACAGCACAGATTATGTATATCTAATGCTGGAGCGAGTAGGGCAAGTAGAGCAATGAAGAATTGTGTCATTTGTCAATTGGTTCATGAATAATGACTGACTCATTTCATATGTATGGAATGCGTTAATATGGTACCTATATGTGTATAAGATATATTTTGCCATTAACATACAAGAAGTTAATCGCAACCATACTGTTACGCTTAATTATCTATGCAACGGGATTTTTCAGTATACATTTTCAGTATGACTTATTAGTACAATCTATTAAGTAAGTGAATTGGTTTTTTAACATTATGAGTAACAAGGTAAATACGAACTCGTGATGGAATGAATGAATTTATCTAGTCGAACACATGCAGTATTTACTTTTTAGATTTGTATTTTCAGGGCATTGAACATTGTACCCGAGAACTTTAGTTTGTATCATTGAGTGGTCATTTCTACAGAAAAGAATATTGTGTGACATGTAATACATGTTGACTTTGTCAGTATTGATGGGTTTGTACATGACGCTCTCCTTGGTTCACTCACAAGGCATGGTATATCGATAAGGTATTGATTTTATGATATTTTAGAAACTGATAAATGTACTAAATAAACTCAAATGTCTCAATATTGTCACACTACTTTAAACGGAATTAGTTAATGAATTGGATTGAGCTGATCATCTTAAGCAAAAGAGTAAAATGTTAAAATATGATATATGACGAGATTAAGGACACTATACGATGCTCCTAACGAAATGTCATTCGAATTGTTTTTAGTGTAATATAAAAATAATCGGAATGCTAGTCTTCATCCCCATCGATATTTGTGATTCATAATTTGGATTCTCCTGTGGGGAAAAATTGATTTAAATAAGTTCTAGTATACACAAACTTAAACGAGTTTGACATTGTAAACCCGGCCCTTAACATTTATTTAATCTTCTATCATACTTTTTTGTAAAATAGTTGACTTAGGTTGGGCTCGACAAATATCTCATCAATTTAAAACGAGTGCTTTCAAAATGTTTCGGGTTGGTATTTCTCAGTCGTCTTATTTTTCTTGTCGAATTCAATTTGTCGCAATTTGCAAATCATACATATAAAGTTACATATATTCCAAATATGAACGCAAGTTACGGTTACTCATTCCTTTTGTTAGTAATCACAATTAGCAGTTGCAAAAGAAACTGCCAGACTACTGTCGAAATTTTTCACAATTTCGATCCACCATTACCTTTATTGTTTACGAGGAAACTTTAAATAATTCAAATACAATAGAATACGATTTCTATCTTGGAGCACAACTTATCATTGCTAACGCTAAGGAACAAACTACTTCCGTTTACCCACGAAAATATACATTTCACATAGTTTATTCTTCTCCCAGAAACAATGTTTCCGAAAGTCCATAATCCGAAATGGGATGCAATATTTCCATTAATACGAGCTATAGGGATGGTGGAATTGGTGGAAATTCCCCGAATTTCCATAGACTTTGACATATACTCAGCCGGTGACTATGACGACGCTTATGGGCAAGCTTCGAACAGGTTGAAACGTTTGATATAACTATAAATACAGCCTCTGAAAGAATACAACAATGCTACAATTAAAGCTTTGATACGGGTAGCACTGGAAACACTATTACTTTAGCCTCGACATAAGATTAGTTTCTTCGAAAGCGTGGTTCCTCCAACGTGGTTAAAACTGCACTTGGATAGCATTAAAATCGACGAGGTAAAAAGAACAAGATCATGTAAGTTAAGGTTTCTAAATATGTTGTTACGATTCCCAGTGCGACATGTTGGACGCCTTAGAATTCTTGACGTTGAAAATGTCGCTATCCAAAATATTGGATCCAAAATTCCTGCGTCCTTTCGATTTGGGTATTCATTCAATTTGGGCAGAAAATTTCCAGTTATGTTCAGAAAATGCGCAGTGCTTGAATCTTAAAGGTGTCGGATTTTTATCCTCGAAACGTGAAGCTGTTAAACAAATCAATTCTCATTTTATTCAAGAAAATTGAGAGTCAAGAAGAAGCAGCGGCATCAGCAACGCAGGCAGCGATTGTTTTCGATAAATTTGAAACAAACGCGAAGAAATCCAACATTATTCAACCAGCACCTGTGCCAGATAAAAATGTTGTGAACGTTGTCACTCTCGCGCAAATTATGGCGTCATGTCCACCAACGATTTCAGATATTGATGTGACAAATGCAAATTACAATTACCATGTTGCTACTAAAACTACCAAGCGGACAGTGAATACTAAAGTTCAAATAGGGGAATGGGTTGAAAAAACAGATAAAAGCGTTAGTGAGAGACTTTTTACTTTATTTACGATGGGATTAGCTAAATTCAAGCCGGGATTATCGTTTGAGAGTATTGTTGAATCTCAGGATAGTGAAGAAAATCAATCTCAGACTTATTAACCGCCTATTTCGACCAAACTTCCACGGCCTGTGAAGCGAAATGGGAAAAAATCTGTCAAAAAAGATCGAAATTTGCTCAAGCTCAACCAAACATCTTCAACAAAACAAAATGATCACGTAATAAATTTCACGTTGCAAAATCTTGAAATTGAGACACTTGAAGTTATACTGGCTCGTGATTTCACGCCGGAAGATTATCTAAATCCAGGTCACCGCTACGTCATATACAGGGTGGTCCAGAAACCATGTCCCAATGTGAAATTTTTTGCATTGCATTTTTCTAAAAACCATTGGTAACCAGATTTAATTCATGTAATTTTGCCAAATGTTCAACAATGATTCCAATAAACAACATTTTTTTACCCAACTTACTGCCAATATGATAACTCGTAACCAATGGTTTTTAAAAAATGCAATGCAAAAAATTTCACACTGGGACATGGTTTCTGAACCACCCTGTATAACACAGAAACTTAAAAAAATTGATGGAAACAAGTTACTCCGTTTTCTTCACTGTGCACAGATTTATACAGAGGTAGAAGAAAGTTGAAGTTGAGCTTATAATTTATATGAAAATATTACGTTTTTCATTTTTAGCCCAACCCTGGGCTTCTGTAATCCTCGTGTCCGTCGGTCTGTCTGTCTGTCTGTCTGTTTTGGGATAACTCCCGAACCACTTATTCTATAACCTTGAAATTTGGCACCCAATAAGTATATGCAAAATGAGGGAGCGAGTTCGAAGATGGGCAAAATCGGTCCACAGGAGGACCGGTGGGGATCATTTATATCAGTGGTGTCCATGATGACAATAAAAACTGATAGTGAAAAATATACACATCAGTAACCTAGTTACATGACAAGTCTATTTGATTCATTTTCGCAAATACTTTGAGAGAAGAAAATATTTTAAATATTTAGTGTTATTTTGATAAAAATAAAATATAGTCTCCCTGGGTTGGGCCATGCAAATTTCCACTGTAGGTTTATATTTTATTGTTACACAATTGATCAAACTATAAACTACTTTGTCATAGCACCCCAGTTTTGCGTAACATTGATTTATTTACGTCATAAAGACAAATGCTGTCCTATAATTAACTAAACTATTCACAATTCTCTGTAATGGAATGCACTTGACAAATACATCAGCACCATTTCTACATAATTTTGCGTATTACCAAATTTTCTTTTACTTGTTGTCCGGCCCTTGCTCAAATGGTCTTTCTCTTTCAGTGTTTAAAAAGTAGGTCCCACGGGCACTGAAATGTGTAATAATTATATAAACTTTACAACTTGCCAAAAGATAACTGAACCTTCATTCAGTCAGAGTTTTCTTACGTGTGAGATGTGTGTTCACCCATTCTTTGAGCGTCATTGCTGCCACACTCTCCATTGTTAAATTGGTCATAAGCGTCACATCTTCTTCCCCAGAACCCAATGTTGGAAAATACTGAATCTGTGTAATACTCGTAGGCTCGGCCATGTGCGCAATCGCCTAAGAAAGAAATACACACGTTATCCAAATAACAATGAACTATGTAAAAATTGCAAGTTTGCAATACCCAAAATGTCAACCCCACATCCTGGTTGGTACCTTCCCCCGTTCGGGTACCAGTCCACATGGCCACAAGGCTCATAAAACCCCACAATCCCGTTACAACAAGTGTGCATCACATCTACAAATTCCGCATCATCTGGAGTTGTACGGTTTACCGCGTGAGCGTAATCAAATAAAGGATTCGCCGGATCCAAAGCTGTGATTCTACCAATCAGACCTCCCATATTCTGAGCTCGATTTCCAATCTGACCCACGACTTGACCTTGTTACGAATAATGACAATACAAAATACTATACTATAAAAAATACTAAAGTAAATACCTCCCAAACTGTGTCCAAGGATGTGAATTTTATTCCATTCCGTTTTATTATTGTCAACCAGAAACTTGAGTAACTTTGCGGTATGTTCACTAACGATTTGAGCATTTTGGAGTGCCATGAAATAATCTGGTTGTGATGATAAAAGCTCATAGTCCATCAAGATAACGTTACAATTTTCATCCCATTCATCTCTCAAGTACTCTGGTTGGGTAATGGAATAAGTTTAATTTGCAATTCATTCATAATTTTAAAAATTTAAAGAATACCATCTTTAAGAGCTCTAGGGAAATATGCGTTGTATCTACCACCAAATCCATGTACCATTAGTTTTACAGGGGCTCCTTCAACAAAGTGAGAGTTATTTATTGAATCGATATCATCAACAAAAATCTCCTGGGAGTCTACTCGGTTAGCCCTAAATTGGTACGATACGAGGTGATAATTTCTGCAATTTATTAATTTATGGAGATGTAAATTAATGGTGATTATACTTACTTTGTGTAGAGATGATAATGTATGTCTGAAACGTCTCCAAGTTTTGCTCCTAAAGTTGGAATCAGTTTAGCAGGAATAACTCCAGGGCCCACTGGATTTGGAAACCATACAATGTCCTTGCTGTCATTTTCTGTGGCGCTGAAGCAATTTAGTTCTACCAAGCAAATCAGCAAGGCAGCAGTCGTTACAAGACGAAGAAAAATTGTCATGATGAATTGGTTGGTACTTGGAACTATGAAAGTTGAACAGTGAAACACAAATGATCATTCTGAGTGTAAAAATCAAGAGAGTCGCATTGACGTTATCATGATAGTTGATATCAAATCCTGCATGTCAATGTCAATGCTATCAACTTCAATAAAAAATGTCACATAGATATTACACCACACCTGCAGTTAAACATAGTTTCACACCATGATGTGTATCGATATAAGTTATGTGGAAAAAAATAAGTTTAGTAGTAATACAAGCAAAATTATAATTAAAGAGATAAAAGGTGTTATTGGAGTTGCAGGGGATTGAACCCTGGACCTTCCACATGCAAAGCGATTGCTCTACCACTGAGCTACAACCCCACTCGGTGTGATAAGGTTGAAATGAGGAGGAATTTGAAGTTATTATTGTTTTTTTTAAATGACATTACCATACTTTGTAACAATAGTTTCATTGTTCATTCCATCCATTACACACATGCACTTAAACCTGCGTAGATCCCATAATATAAAGCTCAAATCATTCATCATCGTACACTACATGTAGGTATGTAAGTAATTGTGCTTTTGTGCTGTTTGCAAATTGACCATTTATGGCTTATTTATCTGGATATGTCGGAGATGATCGAAAGCATTTTCTGAGCTTATCTATTTCCGGGAACTTTCTCGCCAACACCCGAACTATCCATCAAGAGTACATCCCATTACAAGCTGAAGATGATGATTCAAATTCAAATCCTAATTCAGCCAAGCGCGTGAGAAGGACCAGCTCCAAAGAAAGAAATGATAATTCTGTATGTCAACCATACACTCTTGCTCGATTTGGTCTGTTTGACACGGATGCATATCAGCATAGCCACAAATACAAGCGATGTACATATGTGTTGCGTATGACTTTAATGCACCCATACTAAAAATGTAGCTCGATAAGCTCTGCACTCGGCCATTTCGAACTTAAATATGTATTGAACGTAAATGATGACTGTAAAATTACATGACTACACATAATCAGGTTTATTTTCAAAACACAGCTCACGGCTAAAAGGATGCAACTTATCAACGTTCTATCTCCATATAAATTGGAGCGCAATGTAGAAACACGAGATACTTAACCTGACGAAGTTTTTGAGTAATATATTATTTGGCTGCAATTTGATTCAAATAATCTTTCGGTGTGAAATCAAAACCCACACGATAACTTCAATCCCCAATCTTGAGATTAAGCAGATTATAGTGGATTAGTTCATCATCCTTCTTTTGGGATCTCGACCTACTCGTGTGCTTCTGGACTTTGCTTCTGTACTTCTGGTCACTTTGGCTAAGGATTTGCATTTTGGCTAACGGCACCCCATGGTCAATATGGTTAAATGATAAAGCCAATATGCGTAACAGGCAGGGTCAATTTGGCTAAGGGCATGAGCCATCTATCTTTTAACCAATTTGACTTCTTCAAAAACCTTTTAGCCATATGGACTTAGCCAAACTGACTTTAGCCAGCCAAAGTGACCACAAATCTTTATTTCTACTTCCTCGAGTTCAGATATATATACTCTTCTAATTGATATACATTAAATGGTTCAATTGTAAGGTGGATAGTGCTACTACACATTGTTTTCTAATGGATAATATAATTAATTTATTTCTGCCTTCGGAATAAAATGTGAGAAAAAGTCATCAAAATTAAATACATATTTACGAGTAATTGGAAATTATAATTATAATTTGCATTTGAAGTTGACTGAAATTAGAAATTAATTTGCATTTTGAAAATTTATCAAATTCCAAATTAATTTAAAAACTAATACAATTAATACAGCACTGAAAATTAAATGCTAACAATGGCGTTGGATTTGATTAAGATTATTTAATGGATTTCCTCGCAAATATCAAACAGGACTCTATACAGAAATTCTTAATTAACAACAATCAATCCCGCGATTTTCGAGGTTTAGAAACCATCTGTCAGCCATGAATTTGGCGAACATGATTCGCGAAAGATTATTTACTACTGTACGACTTGATGACTACTGTACTGTCGACACAAATACTACACACTCCCTGAGCCTCTTTATTATGTACTTTACTAAGATGTCTGCGCATACTAATTCCATACTTAAATACAGATTTACAACTTCCCTCTTTGCACGCTATTGATCCTCCCTCTGGCTGGTGTTGCCTTTTAATATGATTTCGAAGATATGCAGATGCAGCATGTGCACATGCCTCTTCACAACCGCTAACTTCACATTTGTATAGGCGTTCCTTTACATGAGCCCGGGTAATATGACCATCTAACTAACATTTCGATTTGAATTCCGTTTTGCATAATGCACATGAGAAGAGATATACGTTTGTGTTTTCGCGCAAAATGTTTTATAGCATGCTGCCTCTCTCAAATTTGGAAGCGCAATCGGTACATTTGAAAGTTTCCCGCGGCGTTTCAGGATGTTGCCTCTTTTTGTGTTGAATTATTTATTTACTAATTGTTGAATTAATATTGTTGTTGAATAATTATTGTTGAATTAATAATTGTGTTTTATGTTGTTGTCTCTTTGACCTATTTAAAATAATAAAATTAATTAATAAATATTTCAAACTTTGGTATTTGGATAAATTAAAAAAATGTGAATTAGCCACCTTTCCAGATGGGTCTGTAAATGAATCTGTAAATATCGCTCCGAACAGAATCCTTTCTTGCAATCAGTACAATGGAACGGTTCATCGTTTTTATATACCCTTAACTCGTGAGTTTTTAAAGTTTTTGAATCTCAAAATACTTGTGTGCAATAATTACAAGGAAAGCCTCGATTTTTATGCGTATTTGAAATATGCAAGCATCGCGTCTCTGGTTCCAAATACTTTGTTTCAATTCGTATCTACACGAGGGATCGCGGCATCAACTTTGTGCACCCGGGCAAGATGATTTTTCAATGTGTATCTTGCTTGAAAAGTTCTATCGCAAATATTGCATGGGTAGGACTTTTTCGGAAGGTGTAAATTCCTTATATGTGTTGTTAAGCAGTCTACTCTTGCGAAGGTTTTCTCGCAGGTGGTGCACCTGTAGGGTCGTTCTTTGACGTGATGGGTTCGAATATGTCTCATTTTCAAGGATTTTGTAGAAAATGTTTGGAAACACAATTCGCACTGACTTGCTTTTAGTTTTTCGTGCACAATGCGCAAATGAATTAAACGAGAGGAAGACCATTTAAATTTTTTGTGGCAGATGTGACATTCTATTGGATTTGGTTCTGGGATAAGGATAAGGTCGTGCTTATCAAAATTATGCACATTGGTCAAATGTTTGTTAAGGGTTTGAACAGTTTTAAACTTTTTTGAACAATTCGTGCAGGATTGTAGAAAATTGTTCATTTTATCTGCATGAAACCTATTCTCGTGAACTCTGTTTTGTGCAGCGCTTGAAAATGTGGAATTACAATACGCACATTTGTATGGTTTTTCCTTAGTGTGATATGTTCTCAGGTGAGCTTCATAGCTTTTAAAAGTTGATAGAATTTTCGAGCAGAAATAACAATTTAAATCGCGAATGTATCTTTTTCTTAGGTGAGGCTATAGCAACTAAAAAACACCTAAGTATGCATTCACTCGTGTTCTGAAAAGTGACCACAG
>JAQFZJ010000745.1:0-17665 GCA_034695645.1 Folsomia fimetaria
ATTATTTTGCAACCCAATAAAACCCAATAAAACCCAAAAACCCCGGGTCGATAAAACCCGGGGTCGAAATACCCTGCTGTCAAGTAATCGTGCTAACACAGCAATAAGTTCAAAACTAACGCCATGTTACACAGAAATAAGGACAAAAAAATCAATTTGTTCGGTTTTTTATAAACGATAAATAAGGATACATTAAATGTAAAGTTACACCAATGTGGTGTTTGGGAGCCAAATATGCAGATTTTGTTGGATTGGACAAAATTAAACATATTCATAAATGAATTTCTAATTCCCATGAATCTACAAATGCAAATAAGTTTGCATTTTTAATTTCGAAGTCCTAATTTCCTCAAAAAACATTACGATAGCCATAAATTAAATCAATTGTAAATAGACCTTTGAATTTGCAAGCAATTTTTGGGAGTATATTCGAACATGTGAGTTTAAACTAATTGCTTTTAGACTTATAAAGATTACGATAAGCGAAATTCACCGTGCATTCCATTTACTGTGAAAAAGGAAGTAGCACGACCTGATCTGGGGTGTTTATTATCTGCAGGCTAAAATATCATACCTTCTTTTCTGACTCCAACAGATTTGGCTTCTAAAACGGTTACTGAGTTTGAACGACACACATCAAACAAAGTATAAGTATCAGTCTCACCGTAACAACCGGAGCTGTAATAGTCCAATACCTTTGTTCGTCGGATCCTTGTATGGTGACCTGAGCCCAAGTCCATACTCGACCGGGACTAGAAGCATTTCTCCGTACAGTGCCCGAAAGTCCATGTCTCCAAGACCAGACACCATGGATGGGCCTCGTTGGGGCCGCAATTCTCCATTAAGGGACCACAAACCTTTTCCCGATTCACACACATATCCTCGTCAATATTCCCCCGCATCAAGTATTAAAAGTCGCGATTCCTTCTACTCAGGAAGGAATTCCCCAGTCATTAAAAAGAAATGGAATGTTAACCGGGTTCCGCGAAACCTTGGAAACAACTCGACACTTCCAGGTGAACGTAGGCCTCAAGTACATAATGCTACGGATTCTCTATCTGTTTCAGATGGTTCTTCTTCCACCAACAATGACTTTGGAAGAATATCTAACGACAAACTAGTATCACAAGGAAGAGTTCCCGGGTTTCTTAACCCCACCATATTTTATTCAGATGGTGAAATACTCACGGGAGTAAATTTATTACCCAACAGAATTGCTTCACGGGAATCAAGAAACAACGACGGAGAGGAATTATGGAATGGACCTCAATGGGAGAGACGTACGCCGCAAAGTGAAGAAGAAGATAACCATAAACTGGTTACAATCATGGATCAAGATATTGCTCGTACGAGTTATTACTATGGCGATCGCCAAGATGAGGATTGCAAAATCAATTCTGGAATCATAGATGGAAAGGAGTATAATGCGTATAATGATTCCTATACTTTGGAACCCATCGAAAATTCTAATTTAATTGCAAAGTTTCGGAATGAGCTATATGGTGGGCCGCGTTGGTATAAAGACAAAAGTCCAAACCCGTCCAATGACGGAAACGGCGGATCGGGGAGGAGTTCTGTTAACTTGGTTGCGAGCCGAAGCCCATGTCCAGGTGATGGGAAGAAATGAACCATTTCGAACATCTCCAATTCCAAAAAGAATTTGGCCATGACACTTGACAACCAAGTTTAGAAAAACCCAACACAAGTGTCACAGATTACTTATGCTGATTCAATGTAAAATATACGACTCCGAGTGACTTGTAATTGTGATACACTAGAAATTGTAATGTAAAGTATCTTGTCTTTTCAAGTTTTTAATTAAAAGAAGTGGTGAAGTAAAAAGAATGTCTCTTTATTCGATATTTTAAATTATGAATTTAAATGATTTTCGGGATTTAGGATAGAGGATTTAGAGGATTTAGCGGGATTTAATTTACAGGTAAGCCTTTTTGTAAGTCTCGGTAGGACGTTTGTGCCCTTGTTCGCAGTAGTCACATTGTCGATTGTGATGATCATTAGCAGTAAATGGAGGGGTCCCATTGCATTCATACTGTGATTACCTGTATTATTAACCTGCCAGCTACCTCAATTAGGTTGTGCAGACGTAATAAAATGAATGCATTGAATAGACCTATATTTGTTGTATGTACGATAAGTGGAATAACAAATTTACAAGGTATTAAGCGAGCGGAAAATCAGTTCGTGGAAATTGGGTGTGACTTTTTTGTAAGCTACTTCAGCTTTCACCATGTCTCACATAAACGGAATTAGTGTTAACTTCATATATTCCCATGAATGTTGCGTTATGAACTTCAAGCAATCGAAATCTCATAAATAGGCACATACCTCCAAAGTAATGGAGTTCACACGATTATTAACGCCATTCATATCTTTACATCATCAATATGATAAAAACAATTTTCTGTTCAATAACATAAGCAATAACAATTTTCTGTGCTAGAACATAACCACCAAGTGGATGGCAAGGCATACAGATTTTAGCATAAACGGAATAACGCGCGAGTTGAATGCACGTACATGAATTTTACTGCTCAAATATTAATTAATTATTTAATTCAATTTAAAAAATTTGGACTATTTTAAAATATGTGTGCTTAAATAATAATCGAATGAACATAACGGTGCTACATATAACTGAAATAGGATCAATTTAAAGGTGAATTAGTCGGATGGAGTGGATTCTCATAATGGAGGAATTGGCTGATTCTAATTGAGATAAGTCACATTTTATGCAACTGATGTGACTAATGTAAGATCAAGTATTTCCTACTGGATAGGGTTTGATCTTATTATAAATATATGTGTAATGAATTGTTGTGCGATAAATAAATCTCATTATTATTATTATATAACATAATGCTAAAATATGAGTCCAAGGAGTGTATAATGATAATTTATTATCAACGAAAGAATCATGTGCACATGTATTTATATCGACCTTGGCCTATATGCATACGATCAATTTTACATCACATATGTATATATATTATAATAGCTTCGCACTTATCAGTGCCAACTACAAGGCCAATAACATAACGTAACCAATCCTTCCATCATGTTCCACTACTTCGCTTGCATTTTATTTATATTCCCGTTGTGGATAACAGTTTTAAAATTTTCCAATGCGTATTGAAATGTCTTGCGTTCATAATTATACTTATTTCGCCTCGTTGTAAATAAATTACTGCCAGTACTTTAACAGAAAATGAAAGGTTGATAAATTTGCAAAAACATGTTTACGTCTTATGACCGAATTTATGGAGGAAGATTTGCCTATAAATCATACTGCATCGCAATTATCCATCACAACACTCACTTCTGATCCAACCAACCATAAAACCATCACCCTCCTTAAATTTTGTTTTATTTAACATTTCATTTAACCGCATTTAAAATGAAGGTTTGTTTTTTTCTCTTGAAATTCTGGGTTTTGACCGTTCTTGCCGGTCTCGTTGTAGGAGGAAAACTGTTGGGATTTGGTTTTGGGTCATCTTGGGATTCCTCGAATCACAATATGGACTGCGTACCCATGTACATAATGAGAACTAGTGGCGCATACATGACCTCAGTTTCAGACAAGAACCAAAACTGTGGCCTATGTGAAGTATTCGAAGGGGACAACTGTGGGGACAATTGTCCTGAGGGAGTTTTCTGTTACGGGCGGACAGTTCAATTGGAATGCTTGCACACAAAGTGGGTTGATTTTGTTCCAAGATCGTTCAGATGTGATGGATAATGCTGATCTATTCTCACTTTGCTTGGTAAAATGTGAACATAATTTGGAGATTGCCGATTTCATGATAAAGATTTTTGTTGATTTAGTTAGTGCAATCAGAATGGACAATTTATCCAATTCACCTTTTTGGGAGGAACTCGCTTGATTTCTTTCACGTTTTATGAACTTTGTTTGCTCTCTGTACGCAGTGTAGATTTTATTCTTGCATGAATTATACGCAGTCGTTATTTCAGATTTATATAATATGCAATATTTAAATATAGTACATACTACACAGTGTATAAAAACAATATTATTAATTTGAGTCTCACAATAATTGAAAGTGAAGAAAGCTGATCATACATCCACACCACGCCATACAATAAAATACATGATATTATATAAACGATTATAAGTTATACATACTCTCTGAAAAACACAGGAAAATGTTTGTCAACTTGGTTAAAATTAGAGATGACTAATTTATTGACTGTAAAGGAAAGGCTTAACTTTGTGTTGCAGAAGAATGCTTTCAAACGATACAAGCTTGGTAAACTTACTTTTCAACAAAAAGCTTAACTCAAAATCTTACTGTTTACAAAATATTCGTCCCTTATAAACAGACAGAACAGATTGTCATGAGACCGCGGATCTGACGAAATTGTACATTAAATGCTGGGAAATAATAATAATTTAATGTTGTCATTTCTTGGAAGTGGGGATTTGACGTGGCCGAGCAGTTTGAGACAAAATCTATGCCATGCTGCTAATTTACATACCCACGTAAAACTCATTATGCCTCCGAATTTACTCAATACCAATCGAACCCTCATGCTCGACGAAAAAGACCTTCAAAAGTGCATGGTAGCTACACTTATTAGTAATGACCTGCATGAACAGCAACATAAAGTTGGTAAAAATCCCGCTTATAAGTATTTCGATATTTAAATTAGCAGCATGGCCCAGGTTTTGTCTCAAACTGATCAGTTACATCTACATAATTTCATCTACACTTTTAGAAGGAACATGTGGAGTTGAGATTGTATGTAACTGGGCAGTTGAAAATAATTCATGTATACTTCAAATTGCTCTGCCGCATCAAAACCCCATTTCCATGAAATGACAACATATAAATTATTACTATTTCCCAGTATTTAATGAGCCTGTTTAACGCCTGTTTATAGGGGACAAATATTTTGTAAACCGTAAGATTTTGAGTTAAACTTCTTGTTGAGAAAGTAAGTTTATCAAGCTTGTATCGTTTGACACAACACATAGTCAAGCCTTTCCTTGACAGTCAAAAAATTACAGTGATCTCAAATTTTAACAATGTTGACCAAATAGCGTGCGTATGTTTGAGTATTTCACCTTTCTGGAGTTTTTCGTTTAGAAAGCTTGTGAAAAGAAAGTGAAATAAGAAAAGCGTGAATTTTGGTCTGAAGCTCATCTAGTTTATTGGTCCATTTTACGGCCCATATGTCAATACAGTAATCCGTGACCAAATGAAGATGAGCATTGACCACAGCTCTCATTGCATGCCTATTCAGGTACCGCTTCACACCAAGCAAGAATTTCACCGCCCAAATAGTTTGCGGAAAACCATAAAAGTGTAAATTGAAGTTAAGAGCAGCAAGAAATACAACCGCCCTCAGGAAATCCTGCATATTTGGCTAACATGAACAGCAAAGATCATAATTGCTTCATCTGAATTAATCACTTATAAAGGTTGGATGCAGATAACATATTATCAAATCACGAATGAAAAGCGTGTCATGACATTTTGATCACTTACATGTTTTACTCCACAGTTTGATTATAAAGCTGATGGTAGGAATGATCGTTCCGTCCATAGTGGAGGATGCACCAGAATGATTATTTCATTCAACTGATAAACAATAATTCTGATAATGAAATCAATAATTCAATTCCCATCGGCATGGTGACATGACAAGGTGACCTTCTTACAACATTCAGTTCAGTCTCTACCAAACCAGTAATCAGTCGGTTTAAAGACTTTAAGAATTAAAGCGTATTTACTATGGCGTCTGGTAAATCTACACTCTTAGCAAACTTATAATTAAAAATGCACTCCTTTTACAAGAGACTACATTTATTTACTTGCAGTTATTGGTGAGGAGGTTATTAAGCTGAGACAAATTACACTTTGTGAAGAGGGTGAAATCAAGGTCGAGATTGAAAACCATACTGATGACGACTTTGAGATGTATATAGGGTGCGAAGGGTCCACTGTTGGGGCCTTCATGGGCAAGTGGAGTGTCGACACGCTGGTGAGGAAGGGGCTATTTGAATGGACTTTTACCGCTTTTAAGGGCTACTTCAATTTCAACACGACTCACCAGATTTGCTTCCTCTTCAACAAGAGGAATGGAAAAGGTAGCAAGTTTTCCATTTACGGGGGTACCGCACCAAAAGCAAAACTTAGCAAGGTTGACATCAAGGATGACATTGTTCTGCTGAATGACAGAAATCATGCCGTTTTGAAACCACTCGATACGGAAATGATGAAGGATGGTTATTATTACAAGATGACTTTGAAAAAAGATGAATAAATAAATAGAATGTTTTCTTGATGTATGTACATAGTTTTCCCGTCTCCTTGAACACTATCAAAATTTAGAATTTGCCACTTTTATTGCTAGAACAAAATCACCAAATGGATGGCAAGGCATACAGATATCTGAATATAACAGAATTCTAAAATATGACTCCAAGGAGTGTATAATGATAATTTATTATCAACGAAAGAATCATGTACACATTTATTTATATTGACCTTGGTCTATATGCATTAATACGATCAATTTCGCATCATAAATGTATATATTAACAGCTTCGCACTTATCAGTGCCAACTATAAGGCCAATAATATAATGTGACCAATCCTTCCTTCATTTTCTCCTACTTCGCATGCATTTAATTTATATTGTCGTTGTGGATACCAGTTTCAAAATTCTCCAATGTGTATTGAAATCGTATCTCGCAGGAGTAATGCGGCTGCGAGACGGTTTAAGATAGCCACGCCGCCGCCTCCGAAATTTCCTCGGCGTCGAGCTTTGTCTTGGTCACCCTAAAAATTGTGTATACAAAATTGGAGCTGACCAAATCCGACATTATGTATCCGTTCATCATACATGACGGAAACGGGATGCTATGTAGAGGTCGTATAACAAAATATTTGGAAATATTTATTGGGTTGGTAAAAATAAAACAAATTTCAGAAATAAATATCATAAAAAAATTCAACAATGTATCACAATGAAATACAAATCAGTCAACAATAAACACGATTGTTTGAAACTATGAGCCTTATATTATAAGGTGTCGCTAATTAAAAGGGCGGATGGACTTTAATCTATATTCCTAATTTTGAGGGTGTGGTGGGGTGGATGTCAGTGGTCGGCATATGTCAAGTTTGGGTCCAAACATGTCTGTCCTTCGTCTGTCACAAGAGGCAGAAAAGTCAACCGTAATTGTTTATCGTCACTTTTAGCTTTTTGGCAGTCGCCTAGTCATTAACTTAACTTTCTCTGAATAATGTCATATTACGTATGACATTATTCAGAGAAGGTTAAGTTAATGTCAGTCTGTCAGTTAAGTCAGTCTTTTTTTGGAAAGTGAAGTAGTTGAATATTGTATAAAAAGTATTTCTGTATAAAAATGTATGTCTGTCCCATGTTCAAAGTTTCCGAAAACTAGGAAAACAATTAAGAATATTGAGTTGGATTTGTTTAGCACGTTATGTTTCCGATTGTATGTACATCAATGTGTTAGAAAGTGTCGGCCGTGTTTGTTTATTGTAGGAATAAAGGGCAGCCGTAAGGATTAGAGAATAAGCAAACTGTAAATTATTTATTTGTCCAACGGTCCAATCTGCAAAATAAAGGAAATCATAGTGTCATACCGTCTAAAGTAAACGTCACAATAAAATATTTTTGATGACCTTACTATATATGCATGAGCATGTAAATGAGCACCATACATGTGCCTGTTAATTAGCATAAATTTAAACATTATCACTTACCAATTATTTTATTAGCTTTTGTTGTAGGCCTCATAACCCTTGTATACAGCACTAAGCACCTTTTCGGACATCCCGGCTAGATTGAGGGATTGATCATTATAGCTACTTCGACCCCATCCCCATCCGTCCCCACCCTTGCTCACGAGTGGGAAGTAAACTTTAAATAATAACGCACAATTTTGTTTACAAATTTAAATACTGTTGTTATGTTGTCTTATATACCAGCGGCAAGAAAGAGGAGGACAATGATAGCTCCAAGCGCCAAGAAAACTCCGGTGTTCAGATCAAATGAGATTCCAGGATAGGTTTGACCTTGACCTTCACCTTGACTTGGGGAAGAACTGTAGTGGTATTGCTGGGAGTATCCACCACCACCGCCTTTTTTGCGGGGGGTGGCTTCCTCAAACTTCTTGTCATCTTCCTCTGCCCTGCATACTCCACTAGCAAGAAAGAGGAATGCGAAGAAGGCAAGGATGGTGAATTGACGTCTCATATTTAGTGAGAGTACTGGGCACCCGAGAGAGTGGTCTGGTGTGACCTGTAATCTGTAATAGGCCACAATTTGACATTCATTTGAAAGTTTTAAACCCATTTTGTCCGAAACTGTCTGAACAAATGACTTTCTGCCATAACCGGTACCTGTAGGCAAGCTTGTTTCAGTTTTGCGACCCCGTCAGTACACGATATTATTGTGAGTAAAAATTTACAACTTCAGTTGTCGAAATAAAGTGAGAACGCCAAGTAAACACAACTAACAGTTGTCTTAGAAATTCAAGGGTCCACTCTGTTGGGGGATCACTCTGTCCCCCAAATAGAAATGAGAACGAAGAAAACACTCCGGCCTGAGAGTTTGATTATTATGAATGAGTTTACTTCGGAACAGAAATTGTTTCAAAAATTTAGTTTTCAGCCTATTTTGTCCGTAATGTTGAAGGAATGTTTAAGGAATTATAATAATATTATTTATTTATTTATCATAAAAACAAAAACAACCACACCAAACCAAACCAAGGTACCTATTTGCAAATGACACTAAACCTAAAATTCAAATAAATGCAATATTATTGAGCTCTTACATACCTGAGAGAATGGTGTTTCCCGTTTAGTGTTATTACTGCGGTAAGCTACTCACGGTTTCTGATGTTGATTTGGATCGGAACCATCGTTTTATGATTCTCGACCTGGCTACCACACAGCCAAACGGATTTGAAAAAAGTTGTTGTCATACCAAAACCAATATAAAGCTAAATACTGTAGAAAGCCTACTTGTTAAATCATATGTGAACTGAAATTACACGAACTGCTTATTTTATTGCCCCATCAAATTACAAACAGAATAATATGAGTTTGACCGTATGTATTCAATGTAAAGAAGGATGCGTAAGGCCGACAAAATTAAAACCTAATCTAACTTAGCCTTAATGTTAAAAGATAAGAATAAAAGCGTAACTTAACCTTAAATAATTTTAAGATGATTACACCGTGTAATTTACACGGAATAAAGAATCCAGTCAGAGTGTGAATTTTGACCGACACACACGTATCATAGATACAAATGATTCGGTCCAAATCCTATAAATTAACCATCTCTCTCTCTCATACTTACTAAATCTCTACTAAAAACCACCCTAATTTTTACGCATCACTCAAATAGTAAGTCAGTCGCATCATCATCATCATTTTTCATTCTGATAGTTTGCCTGGCTGATTATGAGGATGCATGCAGTATATATATTTAGTTGTGCATTACTTACCGCAGTATTTCGGAGTTCATTTTTAAATTATGGGGAAATCCTACCCTAATAACACTGTAGATATGTACCCTAGTTGTACACTCACTTAGTGATACATTTTATTTGACTATTCGCACCAGAGTGACTGCATGAATCAATGAATATACGAAACATGTGCATCATCAAGTATACGGAATACTTATTTTGCCTATTATGTAAAGGGCAATATTTCGCATGTAAGGATTGTGCAGAAAATCCTGATTCGCATCAGGATATTGAGCGCATTGTGAACCTATCTACTAAAGGACATGCATTATGTCAATTAGAACAATTGTCATCGAAATTGCAACAAAATAAACTTTAGTTTTCTATAGGTTCTGTTGTTTTCCGAAAAAAATGAAGAGGTGTGGCCGCATAACACCTCTTAATTAATGCCGTAGTTAATGATTATTTGTTAATTGAATTATGTGCCAAAGTCATCGCACTTAAATAATTGATGCAGAAGTTGTACCTCTAGTTATGAAAAATGCTACACATCATCCCACTCGTAAAATTAAGTGTGTCCATAATCTACTCCACATTGACGGATTCATAATATTCAACCTACAAATAACTGCTTGAACATAATTAAATTAAACTCTAAGGTAAAATAAAATAAGAGACTAAACCCGTAATACCAAAACACATTTAATCATATTTAATGTAAACATTAATGGAGGTGAGGTCTTAATTTACTATAATTAATTAACAAGGGTTTCGTGTGAGTACGTAATATGTATGTATATTATAAGCGTATTTAAAGAAATAATCTAAATAGTTTAAATAGTAACTACATATTCCAACGAAAAGACATCTTTCCACGATCAAAATAAAAATTAATGTCGAGCAATTATCAAAAAGGTTTATCTCGTATTGTACCGTTCCACGTAACTAACAAAGCGAAAATGATGACACAATATCATTAAACTTATCGCCAATATAAGCGTGATTATCCGTGTTGGAATCAGCCATGGTCCAATCACCTTCACAATTATAGTGTTTGTAGAAACGAATACAATTTGAATCCACAATGACTGAAGATAACCTATCGTTGTCTTCTCGAAGAAAGTTCTTCCAATCGCCGGATCTCATTCCTTTAAGGGAATACGAGTTGGAATTACCTGCAGACCAAATTATATAATTTAGTTGGGTCCAACGTAAGAAGTAAGTACTTCATTAAAATTATTAGATTTATAAGCTTTAAAAATTTACCAAGCCAATTTCGGTGGTGGAAAATAATGATTCCCAATTCAGCTGGATACTTTGGAGGTTCATACGTTTTGCAATCAAAAACCTTGTGACCACTTTTTGTAGACCAGATTCGACATGTTGTTGGTAATGCGAAGGCAAAATGTTTAACAACAATCAGCAGAAAAACAACACCAAACGTGGCAGACTTCATTATTGTAAATCGTTTATGGCGTTGAGAAATAGCAGTATTAGCAGCAAATAGCCTTGCGTGTATTTTTCGGGTCAAGCGTTAAATCGAAACTGTTGAAATTCGTACTTCTGTGATGGACATTTATGTCAAAATGTTTCAGCTAAGTATTTTGAAAGTATTATTTTTAAGTATTTTTACTTAAGCTTACACATACCAAACCCTTTAGGATTTAGAAAGCCTATCTCTAGAAAAATAGATATAAACAGGTTCGTTGTAACTGCTCGGTACCTGAGGTAAATTTTGGTTTACTAAAATAATGCGATATTCCACGAAACATAGAAATAATCCTGTAAGGGTCCTTCAAAGGAAAGCTAAAAAAACACTTAAAAAAGAATTTAACCTATCCACGGCCATCGTGCACTGAAACAAATCTGGTCCTAAAATAAAAATGACCCTAATTTTCTACAGATTATTCCTGCTATGCTTGGTTACCTTGCGTGGGGGTAATATACCCCCACGTGTCACTATGCCCTGACTAAAAGATTTTTCCAGAAAAATGAGTGCCTTTAACGCATGTTTGCCTAAAAGGCAGCCTTTATGCTCAACTGCCCTTTTCCATACGTTAAGTACTGAAAAATGCATAAAATGGATTTCAACGTATCTAAATTGCAAAAATTCGGTTCTATATTAGCAGGCAAGCCGCATTGCCAGTGGGGAAAGATGAAGGGGGTTAAAGTGGAGAAAGTTGAGACAAATTGAGACATGTGCATTTTACTTTTTATTTCAAAAAACATACACCATAACCAAATTACTTAAAAAACATCACCAAAACTAACATTCACACCAAATTCAAAATTATTCTTTATAATTGATCTCGTTGTTGTCGGTTCGGGGGGGGGGGGGGGGTTCTCTAGGGTCAACAAAACTGCGGGGGTGGTGAAGTTTCGTTACCGTTAATACAACTTCTGACATTATTAACAATGTTGAAGAGCGAGGAAGGGGATTGTATGTATAACATGGGTAGAGTACAATAACCTTCGTTTCAAGTGAGGGGATCAAGTGAGGGATGAGGGGAGCTTGATCCCTCGTCAAAATTAGCGACGAGGCTTCCATCCCTCAGAGTGGGAGTTATCATAATTCTAACAATTATCACAATTATGATAATCCAGGGATTGTTGGCTGCTCTTTTTTTTATCATATACCATATCCCCACCAGCACCTCGGACAACGCTGTACGAGGTGCTGTGCCGCTTTTGTGCAGTATGTAGTATCTGTAATTCTAGGCTTTGGAGTAGCGAATTCATTATACATTATACCAAAAAAGCCGTTAAAAAAGATAAATAATAACGCACGAGTTAATCGGACTAAAATTTTAAAATAATACAGTATATGTGCCTTCTAATGGTCAATAGATATGAAATTGTCAAATTAAGAGTTATAATGTAAAAAAATGGAATTCCGTTGTCGTGCCATTTTTAGCGAATGTGTAGCCATGTATGTAGTCTCAATACCATGTATGATAAGATGTAAATGTCTTTTGTCGTTACTCGAAAAGTGTAAAAGTCGTATGTGAATCCGTGCATGTCAATAAAGAATTTTAAGTGTTCCTGTGAGTGTGTCTCATTTCCCTTGAGATTAATTTTAGTATTATCAAGTCAGGTAAACCCAATACAGTTCCTCAAATCAAAGAGCAATTAACTACTTTGTAATCAAATCATTTTTATCTAACATGGGATGAGAAAACGCATCATAATAGATCCTTCAGTACACAATTACTCCCTATGATGTCACTACGGGACTGGTGTGCCAAATAAAGAAAACCAATTATATATTAACTCATAACTTAGTTAATGTAACCTTACTTATGTACGACTTTGGATGGAAACTTGTCAAATTTTATTAAATCAAATTTTATTAAATCATTTCTCATGGTTTAGATTTCAATTCATACATATATGGATTTGGGTTAGAAATTTATATGCCAAATTGATGCAACGGTTCTATCAGAGGGGTTTAGAAGTTTTGCAAAGACGGAGTTTAGTTGACATATTCGCACGTCCCAGAACCAACGCATTGAAGTTTGTCACAGCAATAAACGTCTGATTTAAAAAAACCCGCCCCTTTTCCACACGGTTGAAGATGCCCAGCACAACCAACCTAATCAATAAATAGACAAGTGAATCATATAGTTAGCACGATTCTCTTAACCTGACCCAGATAATGATATTTTGGACCTTACCGATGCTGTTGACAAGTTAACGCATATGACCAAAATCACTGCAACCATACACATAAAGACTTTCGCTCCAAAGAATTTCATTGCTGCTGTGTTCGAACTTTGCCTTATTCTGAAAGTATCCAATTATTGAATTTAATAAACGTCAATCAATAGAATTTCCAAAATGGACTTGCGGGAAGGGAGAATGGGTCCTCCTTACCTTGACTTTGAGTGCCGTTCTTCAGAAAAGTGCTTGGATGAATCTTTTGAATAAGCTGTGGTATGATTGGTGATTGAATTATGAATGGTTAAGTCTTCAACTCGTCATTGTAAAAATGAAGTAATTTAATCATGTGCGGCGGATGTCGTCAATAATTTATATGAAGCCGACATCCGACAATCCATTCATACTTTTGTAATTCGTAATAGGAATTACTCAAAGCAATAAAGATGAATAATGCATCATATCCGATTTTGGTTGAATTGTTACGCTCTGTCGCTAGCAAAAACCTTGGTATGGAATTTAATCACTGAATGGAGGAACAAATCCTGCTTCTATTGTATTTTGTTTTCGATTATAATTAACTATACGACAGAAAACCAGGATTCTCCCAAGCAAAAAAAAACGTGTTGCTTTTTTTTAGCAAAAAATTGATTTTTTGCAAATCAGAAAAAAACAAAATAACATGTAAAAAGCAATTCAGAATTACAACCAAAATTGCTTTTAAGCTTTTTATCGAGCCTTGCAGAAAACACTTTGCATGAGATGATTAATTAATTGTAATTATAAATTATTTTAGCAAACATTTTAACAATTATTAAAATAAAACATAAAAGTTAACATAAAAGTAACTACAAAATTCATTCACGAAACAAAACCGATGGACCACACGGCCGATGCCATCAAAAATCGAATGAAGCATCTCGTAACAGATCAACCGGAAAAGTTGGGGCGCCCCCATTCAAGACGTTCAAGCCCCCATTCAAGACTGAGGTGCCCACGTTGACTTTGCCCAGTAATTGGAACTTCAGGTCACTACAAACAAGGTGAACTCTAATAAAATAAACTGCAGCAATGCAGGGTGAACTAATACCACAAGAAAGCTAAATATTTAAATATCGTATCCTGTCATACTAAATGTACGTAAAAAATTGCTTTTATCAACATATGTTCATTACACGTTACTCGCACATTTACCTTACTGTGTTTGCAATTTGGAATACAATCTTTACTTAAACTGGCAAGTTTCGTGCCAAAATCTCAGAATTTATATTCTGAGGGGTAATGTAATTAATTATAAGTCAAAGAATGCTTAAATTCTGAATTTAAGCATAATTGGATCTTTTTTTTAAATTTCCCGCCACCGCGCCCAATGCGCAAATTTGAATTTTGACGTTAGTTTAAGCAATAGGAAGCCTCAGAATGCTTAAGTTCTGAATCTGAGACAAACTGAGCCATATTTTGAATTTAGCGCCAACCGCGAACGACCGCGCCCAAAATTTGGGACGATGTTCCCTTAGACCCTACAATGTTTATGGAAAAAACCGCATGTCGAAATTATTACTGATTCTTGAGTTATAGTGACCGCAGACGGACATACGGACTAACTAACTGATCGCATGTAATACCTTGCGGTATTAAATAATTCATTTTTACGTAAAAATGAAAAATAATTGAAGTACTTCGTAAATTGTAATTTAAAACTACTCACAGAAACAATTTTTACGTAAAAACAGTCTCCAGTAATACATGCTAATCTGATCCCACTTTTTAGGTACAAATTTTGATAATAAATTAACTTTAATAGCTTTCTCACACTCCCCCATTGAGATTTTTGGGTTTTTTTGAGATTTTTGGGGTTTTTGAGATTTTTGGGGTTTTTGAGATTTTTGGGGTTTTTTGAGATTTTTGGGGTTTTCTTTGAGATTTTGCCCAAAATTTGGGAGGATGTTCCCTTAGACCCTGGAATGCTTATGGAAAAAACCGCATGTCGAAATTATTACTGGTTCTTGAGTTATAGTGCCCGCGGACGGACGGACGGACTAACTAAGTAATACCTTGCGGTATTAAATAACATATTATATGCCTCATATCTTAAATTAAATATTATTCTCTGTTGGTTGCAGAAGATGTGCCCTTATTACAATCGAAATCGTATTTCAACAATAACGAAGTCCGCTAAATTAAAATTAGTTGGTGCGGCGACGCATGTTCTTTTAAAAATTGCAATATTAGGAAAGAAAATGTGAAGATTTATTAATAAATAAGTGTATATATTCAAATTTATGACAGTAAAATAGAGATATAAATTATTCATTCGTGGATATTATCAGAAAGTGCTAACAATTTTTTAAAGCATGATTCGTGAAGATGAAATGTACATGTGCTGATCCCTTTTATCAATATAAATATTGTAAATCCGTTTTTCACATCCGTGAGCTCAGAAATTCGAGAAGGACACAATCGGGACTGATATGGTACAGATTCAAGCAAGAATCAGAGATAACGCTAAACGAATTCCTGATTACTCGCAAGAAATTGCCATCCTGAAAAAGATGGGAGATAAATCTGCATCAATATATGAAACTGACGTAAACCTGTATTCATGCAGTAATTAAAAATTGAAAATAACTTGGGCGCCCAATTTCTGCCTGTGCAGTTTATTACTATTTCATTAAAGCATAATATCTTATTATATGTACCATCTCTAACATGTACATCTACATTTTGTATGTGTTATTATACAGATATTTGTACTTCAAATCGGAAATTTGGGGCGCCCGCTGATAAATTAAACCATAACTAATGTATTTCAGACATGAAGTAACAAAGTCAAGCGAAGTTACGAGTGAGACAAATTGATTCTGTTTCATTTTATTCATTGTATAGTACATTAAGCCATTATATGCGATTTTAGTAACCACACCAAACTTATTCTTACATTTAAAACCAGCTTAAGGACCTGGCCTTAAAAATTACCCTCCGTTTAACAAATGTTCCCGAAATTATGGCTACATATCATTATTTGCATGATTTTCGCAACTGCGTTTTCCTCAATGTCAACTGCAGACAAGTACCTAATCTGCACTGAAAGCCAAACTTTCCATCATTTCTTGTTTATAATACATTCGTGCAAATCCAAACCCTGCCATAAATATTCTAGGCTAATTAGTTAGTGCATAGTATCTTATTTGCCACAAATGTCTCAAGGGCAACAGTACTAAATATGCATGTTGTCAAATCGGAATTGACGTGTGGCCTTTAATGTAAATGCATCCTGTTAAAATCCGTCATTTCGCGCAGCAAACGCCATGCAAAGTGTCAGTTCTTCAGTCATTAGATATTAATTTAATCCACGTGCCAATGAATTATGGATGATCTACGATGGGCATTAATTCATCTCAAGGAGTAGTAAATTAGTTGAACGGTAGGAATCATTCTTATATTTAAGAGCTGATCTTCCTTAGCGAAGTCATTCATTCCCTGATCATAGGCAAATCAACTAAAGAATTCTCTCTAAAACCAACATTTTCGGGTAACTTAAATTTCCGTAATGATGTAAAAGCAATTTAAACTTACTGATAATAAGTGACTTTAATAAAAATTTTTAGTTACAGAGTCCTGTTTGACTTTGAAGTGCAAAATGAATTCCGGGAGCTTTTTTAGTGCAATTACTGTCTGTTGCGTTTTGGTAAGGCATTGATATTAACATTCGATTTTTTGTTTTTTCTAAATGTTACAATCCTTTTCTGTTATGTTATAGTTATCTTGTGGACAAGGGATACTGTCTTGTGAAGTACAAGGGCCCATCGACATACTCGCAGAGAAAGTAAGTCATTTTTAGATCCGTATTATTCGATCTTGTTTCCACAATCCTTCAACCGCGAAGTAGTAAAAATTCCAACATTAAAACTATTTATTTTAAGGTATGCAAATCCGTGATTGGGAACCTCACCTGTTTATCGTGTGTGAAGAAACTCTTCAAGAACGTAAGCCTGCTTAAATACCTTTAATGTTTGGTGCGTAAAATATTTCAGAGCTTGAGTCCGCCATTCTAGGAAGGAACATGTGAGCTGGCGCAATTCCCCCCTGGGCTGGTACTAAAATATATATTCGTTTTCATTTAACTTTAATTCTAAAAATGCCACAATTATCCAAGCGTATTTACTTTTTCAGAGTAATTGTCAAGAGGTAACAACCCTTACAACGATAAACTGGTCTAGTCGATTAGGCTCTTCAGTCTCGCTGGTTGTCCGTAATTATGAGAACCAGTACTGGCAGCCTAGTGAATCCTACCAAATTTCGGGGTCAGGAGGGTGTGGGTAGATTTGGGTTGGGTTCACAGTGCCCTCCTAGGGTCACCTTCCGTAATTAGAAGGTTCCAGCTCAACGAATTACCTAAACCTTTGCATCATTATTGCGACTTTTTAACATAAATTATACAGGGTGGTTCAGAAACATCTTTACAAGGCAAAATTTTTCAATGGGAAAATTAATAATTTCTAATAGTTACAC
>JAQFZJ010000746.1:0-17639 GCA_034695645.1 Folsomia fimetaria
ACCATCTCGACGTTCACAGAACTTTATTGCCACCATTCCCATGTCTCAAGGAAAATCCCATGCACGAATTGGAGATAACACATGATGGTGCTCGTTAGATGTCACTACTAAATTAAGAAATGCTTGCTAAAAACGATAATAGAATAATAACATCAACTACACGCATAACCTGGGTTCTGTAGGTAGATCACTTCTGTACTAGGGCAGCCAACCTTGTTAATTTCAAGTGGAACAACGAACTTGCTTCATACAATATCTCCACCCCTAAAGCATACGAGTTTTCGAACGACCTCCTCTTGTCCCATGTGAAGTACACAGCAGGTACCAACTCATTTATAATATATTTTGCCTCGCCAAAATTTATGTAATTGTGGGACTACTTTGTGTGACTACTTATATACCTTTGTTATATACAAAAACGGTGGACAATTTGTAAAATACTAAATCTGCAGAACCACAACTGCTTTGCTGACTTTGCTGAAATTTTAAAGGGTGATATTTCTCCGTGCCTACTCACCTAACCAATAAATGTGATTCTGATTATGTGCAGGTTATGAATCGCCTTTTCCCTCGTGCATGTGAATGTATTAATAATACATAATCACAAAGCTGCACATAGAAAGGAAAGCTGTGATGACTGGTTGAACAGCAACGTCCCGCTCGCTGAGTTTTT
Source organism: Folsomia fimetaria (assembly GCA_034695645.1). Taxonomy (NCBI): domain Eukaryota; kingdom Metazoa; phylum Arthropoda; class Collembola; order Entomobryomorpha; family Isotomidae; genus Folsomia; species Folsomia fimetaria. Next base: position 674 of record JAQFZJ010000746.1, read on the forward strand.
AAAAACCAGAATTATGGGAGATGGTGAAAAAATTGAAGGTGGATGGATAACCTTTCGTGAAACACTTGAATCATCGCCATAAAAACAATATTTAATGTATAATTTATGGTATAGCATTGACAATGCCGTAATCACACCAAATTTGCAAACAATCTGGGAAATTAATAATATTTAGAATGTTGTGCAATAACTATATAAAATTAATCGAGTTCAAAAGTACTTTTTTGGTACCAATTCTGCAATAAATCAATATACACTTTCTCACATCACAAAAGTAATTACGATGAAAATAAACCCTGGCTGTGAATACCAAATACTGAGAATTACAATATGCCATATTGAAGTTGTACTTTCAAAAATTTAAGGGGATAGCACATGATCTTTCAACCTGAGAATGGCAATAACCACTTTTTATAATGGGTGCTTTTGAGTACTCACATTACAGTACAACAGAATATTGGTGACGGGTTAATGTAATGAGTGAGATACTTATCGCATGCAATAAAATCTTTAAATTTCTTTTGTTTATATATATTAATTTCCAGACCCCTGAATAAACAAACCAAGCGGAACTTCTTGTGCGATCGGAAGAGAGTCAATGGAGAAGATAAATAATAATGACATAAGTTGCTCAAAATTGTAAAATATAATCACAAAACTAATAGAATTGCTTGAGTTGTCTTTCTCATCTCATGCACATCAGTCCATAAATCTCATTTCATCCTCATTTACATTTAAGCCTCCCTTTTGAATTAATAGAGACCCTTGTTCTGTCCGGCTTAAGTTGTAAAATATGAAAACTTTAATTATAATTTCCTTGTGGGTAGTGGGGTCTTCTTCCTCCTCTCCGTGTGCAGATTGTTTTTCAGAAAACAAAATTTTCTGTGTGAAAGCATCCGGTAAAAGAGAATGTTTGGAGCAATTGCCATTCAAATACTGCGCAAACAATCCTCAGCGATGCAATGACAAGATTACGTGTAATTTGCAGTCGCTCAAATAGACTGTGTTGACATTCACACATTCTTGCAGAAAGACAAGAAATTTATCCCAACACAACTGCCTTAGAGCTGGAAGGACTGAAACAAACATCGTCGAACTTCAAAAGAAATTGCAAGAAGTTTCCATAAACTATGATGAGTCAACACGTAAATGCAAATCGGAGGTAAAATATGCAGCTCTTAAATTCACGAAGGCATTCCGCAGAAATATTCTAATTGTTGATGTGAATGCCAGTAGACCGAAATTTTGAATTCAAATATAGAACAGGCAAACGAAAACATTGACAAACTTGTACGCAAGGTAGACTAGTGAGCACGCAAATTGACTCCGGGCTTGATTAATTTGTTTTTTTAAATCTATATATAAAAATGAAGCTGAACTGGACTAGACAGACTAATTTAATTAGTCTGCATATGGTAAGGCATGGGTCTCACACCATTGACCAGAGCACAATTATAAATAATTATCGGAATGTACAGGACCAAGGTCTCCACGGCCAGAGTCACTACAGTAAAGGAATGTGCAGTGCTTGATAAAATATGGGAATATTAAACTTTTCTTCATATTACCCATTACCTATATTGTTTGTTGCCAATTTAACTATTTGTTATTAAAATCATTAAATTAATCAATACGTGTAACGATGAAGCAATTTTAATATTAATTTTTGGTGAATTGTATTCCATCACAGTGGTTCGTTTCGTTATTATTAAATTAGAATTGGTTACTTAAATCTTTGAAGTTTTCCAATCTACGAATTGCTTAACTTAAAATTTGAATAAATGTTAGATTATAGGTGGCCTTTTCAGGTCAATTCTATTATATCCTAATTAACCAAATTAAATTATTATTAAGGAACGAAAATTAAGCAGAACTATATGCCAACTAAAACTGTGTGGTCAAGTTTAAGCCTTCCGAATATTTCATACCAAATTCTCCCAAGTTATTATTGTTAATAGATATTTAAAAATTAATAGCCTACAATTGAATATTTGTATGCAAATTGTCTAAATGATAATGCTATAGCAAGGGTGAAAGGGGCATGGTTTAAAACTAATTAGAATCGAGCGAAGGTAGATTATATTCTAGTTTAATCTATATATGATTCATAGCTGCGCGTCCGTTAAAATTAACTTATTTCGTAACTAAACTTCTTAACTTAACTAATTAAAATAAACTAAATTCCTCACAGTGAAAATCCCATCTTCTGTATCTTCGTCTTGCCGTGCTGATTTCCAGTTCCGAAACCTTTGGTCAACACATTATGCAAGAGTTGACTGTATATCATGTTGTTGTCTAGTCCCCTTTTTTGTTTAATATTAATCTGAAAAAGAAACAAACTGTTTAAAAATGAGAGTTATTTGTATTCTAAAAATAATTACTTGTATTATCACATTGCGACCCTCGGAGAGGTAATTCCGTTAATGGCCAAACTCACTTTCACAACGTTCACCCTCATCCTGCATTGTATCTGAATAAAAATTAGAGTTACAGTATATCCCAATAATTATATTTTCTATAAAACAGAATTTTTTGGTTACTTGAAAAGTTTTCTTGTGCAGTTACCAGTCAGAGAGCTCTCTCAGATCCTTCCACCACCTTTATTATAAGTTACCGTAAGGGAATTACATGGTTTTATATTTTAATATGTGCAATTATTATATCGAAATATATTAGATCCATACATCCGTCTTGTATAGAATTTAAATAATTAAGTTTGCGCAGTGACGTGGCATGAAATTACAGAGGGAATGCATAAAGTTACAAGGGATATATCTGTATGTATGCGATGATGCATCAGTACGTAAAATAACAAGGCCAGTGCGATGGAGAAGTAAAATCGATTACACACGCTCATTTTACTCACCATGCTAAGTTTATGTGGGCCTACCCTTCCATGCTGAATTTCCTTTGTGATGGTCTTACATGGCAACGTGCCACGTTGACAACGTGGCATGTATAACATGTTACACATACCGTGAAGCTATTATTATTAAAAATGTATTATATTCTATCCCATTATTTTATGAATTCATAGATTTATTCCTATTATTTCTATATGATATTGATGCAATTTTGCAACAAATAATGGCATAGTTTTATTGTATGAAATTTATAATTTATAATATAATTTATAATTTAACTATCTAGATAGTCCTCATTGCATGCGACTTTAAATTCACAGTCGTTTCATTACGAACTAATACGTTATCCATTATCCGCAAAAAATATGAGTAATGATGGTGTAACTATACTAGCAAAAGTTATGCAAATGCTGATTTCAAAAAAATCAGATGTTCATAAATTTCATACAATAAAACTATGTATTTATTTGTTGCAAAATTGCATCAATATCATATAGAAATTATAGGTATTATGAACTCATAAAATAATGGGATAGAATATAATACATTTTTAGTAATAGCTCGGTATGTAATATTTATGCACAAATATGGTACATAGAAATAAAAACATAAAAAATGTCTGATAAAATCCAGAAAATAAATAGTATACATTATATTAAAATGAATAGTACACATTCATTAAAATGATAAGTTCAATGCCTCCAAAATTGTCGTTTTATAATCAACAAAGTCAGGATTAAAAATTATTACATAAAATAGCTTGCATGGCGAAGCCTTTAGTTTATTTTATAACAAGCAATTGCCATAAATAAAGTTTTGTTTTAGATGTCGACTTAAATATGTTCATGTGGATTGAACAATTTTATTATTGTGGATACATTAACTTTCCATAATCCGGATGTTCAGCTCGAGAATATCATGAGTGAAATAGGACCCAATTATTAATTCATAACTCCGCAAACTAGTGTAATATTTTGCAATACGTTAATAAAAAATATTCGATTGCTTTCCACAAAAATTGGGCAAATAAATAATGAAATTCAAAACTACGGGTTTCAAGTACCAACAAAAATTATATGTTTATTATGCAATGCATTTCATGCAATTTGGGGAAGATTCAGATTTTAATCAAAGTGCTAGTTGTTTGTTAATGCACGTCAACACTTTGAAATTCAAAGAGTGCATACACGAAAAACATTTTTATCAAGATATATTTCACATCAAACATCCATCTCGACTACAAATCAAATCATTTCTGACAAATACATCACAGCAACGTCATGTAGAAATTGTAAAAATAGATTTATTATTCTGACAAATACATATATGTTTTACTAATGTACTATCGGCATCATAGTTCAGTTAATGCATTACATTAAGTTTACGTATTGCAGGACAATTATCACTTTACTCTAGTATTTTATAAACAACAATAAATAATTAATCAAAATAAAATGTAAACGTACTCTTAAATACTCATGGATTGCCTTGTACTCACTCATAACTGCGTGCAAGGCAACGAGTTTGCTTTTACCTTTAACACCCGTCATAAAATCACATGCGAATATCCGTCTTAAATGCAATTCAGACAGTGAAAGCAGACAGTGAAAGCAGACAGTGAATCATCATAATATACCAACTCTTTCTTTGTTCTGTATGACCAAAACCTAAACCAAACCACCAAAGGTAAAAGTGTAAGTTATCAAATTTCAGAAAATGCGTCACATTCCGTGTAAATCGTCCCAAAAGTGGAGACAAATTGCTCAATATTCGTGGTAAAATCTCATCTTCTATATCCATATTAGCTTAGAATAGATTTATGAGTTTGCGTTGAATATTATACTGCTCGACTTTTCGATGCAATTTCAACCCAAATTTATATTACACGACGCAGTTGGCCCATTACTTCATGATCCAGATAGAATACTTGTAGTGTAGTTGCATGCTATGCTGCCTTATAATTTGCGATTAATTTGCATTCGGTAGATGTATGACGGATTTTCAATTTTCAATTCAGTCCTGCCAACCTAATCCTAATCCAATTCTTATCTTATTAACAAAATGAAATTCACGCAGCTGTAGCAAATTACCTTATTATTTTTTGAAGGGATGGGTAATTAATTACGTGCTTAATTACCAGAAACTATGGAGAGCGACGAAGCAATGGAGTGGGATGCATAAATCCTATACAGAACAAGTGTTTGACAAATACTTAGCATGCGTCTTGTAGTTGAGACAAGGGTTGAGACAAGGAAATGAATTTGACAACATGGATTCATGTCTATGTCTATATAATAATAAGATTTGTCATAATTCGTATTTGTAAAAATTATTTTTCATGCTATGTACCTCGTACCACACGCATTTTTCTCGAGCGCAATGCAAGCCATCTTTAATTCCACATTTATTTTGAACTTCATTTCCCTGAAAATTACAACAGTGAATTAGACATACAATTAATTAAAGAAATTCAATTTTTACGAAAATGCAGAATTTTTGAAAGCTTTATACAAATATAATTCATGCACTCAAAGAAGAGTACATAGGCTTACCCGATGAAAATCTTTCCAGTTTGCTAAAACAATAGTGCATTTTATTCTTTTTATACTTACCTTCATTATTACTGCACCATGTATTTGAATTGTGGGATACTCTTCTGGGAATTGGATTCAAAAATTTTACTATTCAGAAAAAATTAATTTGATAAGAGTAATGTAGAAGCAAGTAGAGTAATGTGGCTAATTTTGCACAACAAGGAGATTTCAAGCTACGCTTATAATGCAAATTGCAAATTTATTGTGAGCATAGATTTCCGTTTTGAATTTGAATTGGCTCCAGTGTTGGTGTCGAATAACATCATAGCATGGTGAATAATAAATGGAATAATGGTTTTGAAACTTGTTGAACAGGGTGAGTTCGAGGGATGTCCAGGCTTCAGGCTTCTAAGCTTAAATAAAAATAAAATGGATGTATGGATTTTCAAAATTTAAAGTTTGTTTGATAGTCCAACTAGAAGCATTAATGCAAAATGTTTCAAGTAACAAAAATGTTTATGCAACAACCCACACTGATTTTACAAAAAATCATTAAATTTAACATTGGAATGTCCTATGCTGAACCCTAACTTGGCAACAATTACTTGGTTGACTACAACATGCAGGGTTCGGAAAAACACCTGGGATTTATTTTAAAAACCTACAGTGCAGACTTGAGATAGCCCGAAACAGGATTAGGAGTATACCCTTTCAGTAATTGAAGGGTTATATTCCGAAGTTATTTCGACTTATAGCCCGTGAATGAATTGGTCCCAATTACTTAGCACCAAATTTTTAGCCTTACAACTGAAATTTGGATCTGGTTGCCACCGGTTTTTCTCCACCCCCACTTGTCGTACCTCTATGCAGAATGTATCCAAATTTGCGTAATTTAATGTAGCTTAATTATGTCGAAACGATTGCGACGTTATAGCCTTGAAATAATGGGAAAATCCCCATTAACCACCAAAAAAACAAAATTTTGCCAAATATCTACACTGGTGTTACCACCACCGATCAACAACTGAACCGATCATGCCCATCTTCGAACTTGTTCGTCGCATTGCCTATATGCATGTTTGTGCTGAATTGCATCAAAATCGGCGAACGCGTTCTTGAGTTATCGCAACACGGACAGACGGACAAACAGAGGGACCGACCGGGTACATAAGCCCTGGCTCGGGCTAAAAAGAACGACCCCGGGGTTTTATTTGGGGTTTACTATGCTAAATAGGTTTTATTGGGTTTTATTGGGTTTTATTCAATGGCACAGGGACTGATGAGACTGTCACCGTGCTAATGAGTTTCTGTTAATTAATTAAGTTGAAGGTCCTAAATTAACCAGAATGGATTAATGACAATATTTTAATTGATTACATACATTTTCAAATGAAAATTGCATATAAAACCCAATAAAACCCATTTAACATAGTAAAACCCATGGGTTTTTTTTTATTTTGCAACCCAATAAAACCCAAAAACCCCTGGTCGATAAATCCCGGAGTCGAAATACCCTGACAACATAATTGTTTAGCACCAACAAACTTAAAACATGACTCAAAGTAATTGTAATTGTTGCCAAGTTAGGGTTCAGCATAACACATTCTCATGTTAAATTTAATGATTTTTTGTAAAATTAGTGTGGTTTGTTGCCTAACATTTTGTTATTTGAAACATTTTCCATTAATTCTTCTAATAGTTGGACTATAAAACAAACTTTTGAAAATCCATGCATTTTATTTAAATTTAAAATGGACATCCCTCGAACTCACCCTGTATATCGCAACGAATGTATCCCAATGGTTGAAATTTTTAGTTTTTTAATAAACAAATGAAACATGAAATAAATAATAACTAAAGATTTGTACCATTTGACTTTAATTTCGCTTTATTTAATTTTCAGATACCCTTTGCGATTCGCAAAGAAAATTCAAGCAGAAAAATAGATCTAGCTTTATTGCTTTATGGTAAAAAGGAACGGCGTTGGCCAACATGGACATCCTTGTTGAATCCGTGCAACGAATTTCTTCTAGTGAATTTGACTAGACCGGGTTTCACGGTACCATTGCATTCATATACAATACACTTTGCCGCGTTGAATAACCACTGTAGCAAGATTCATTTGAAAATGATAACCGCTTCAACCAATGTCCATAACTTGTATATTTTTTAGGAGGAATTTACTGTAAAATTATATACAAATAAAACACAAATCATCAATCAAAAATTGAAATTTTACATTTTTTGTGTGCTGAATCTCGGATGATTTATTTCCATTGAGTTAAAAAGTCTTGGAATGCCACTAAAAGTTGAAAACGACAACACCGGCAAATCAAAACGAGTAAATATAGATATACGAGTAAATTTATTAATGGAACAGGATTCACATAATGTATTAAGTTAATTTTACACATTTAACTAAAATAAAAGTAATTATTCTACTTATGGTAGTATATGTATAAACGACGTAATTTTACATACATTAATTTTGTAAACGAAATAATTTTTTAAATCAAATCATTAAATACATATAATTTCCTCACGTACAAGTGGCCAATTATAAAGTCAAGCCATTCCGCTGCCCGAAAGTATAGGTAATACGAACTACAAAGTACAAAGTTTAGCCACAACTTTAATAAGTTATTTTCCCTGACAATCTGTGTAAACTGATATGCCAGCCCCTTTCACCGGATCCACCGCTACTACAGATGCCTGTATTGAACAAAAACAACCTTTCCCCTTGACATTGATAGAAACAAGACAAATACTTCTAATGTTATGTTTCACTCGACCTTAATTCTTTATGCTATTAATAAAAATGCGACCTAATTATAAATGTGATGTTTTTTTAATGTATTGGTTAAAAGGATAGGTAGGGGTCCATTATGACAAAGGGCAGTCTGCAAATGCTCTAGGTATGTTTGTTTAACGTAGCGGGTAGAGCCAGTCGCAACTGCGGATATAACCAAAAGTAACTGAATAGAAATAGTCAAGTATGAAAAATGTCTAAATACGGCAGTATAAAAAGTATATTTATCTTTATGTATGTACCTCGTACCTTGGATACATAATCACAATTAAATTAGCTTATAATTTTAGTGCTGATCACCGTGCTGTAGGTTGAACTCTATTTATCACATGATTAAGTGGGGGCATACTTTTCAAGGGAACACTTCAACCAGTTTTGCTAATAAAGCGTGGTGCCATAACATCAACAAACTCAGTGTATGCAACTCAACTTATGGAAATTCGCATGTCTTATCAGAACCCATTTCAATTCTGCACGAAATCATCACTTTCATCACGAGCTCATTGAAAGATACAGTTAAGGGACTAGATAAAAATGACAAACTTCAAAATTGGCAGCCTTCAGTGCTTCCCCACAAACCGATTTGGAAACTGGTATAAAGAATATGACAGATACCATAAACTACCACCAACAATTGAAATTTCGATTTTGTCGGTGTGGTATTTAAGCAACGATATGCATTATGTGCATTGGCAAATGGCTTGGCCTGTGCAAATGTGTTACGAATAATAATCCATATGTCGATTATTCTTTTGACTTGACACACAAAAATGAGACTGCATTCAGTTTCATTCATTTGGGTGTAGTTTAACAGTTCTTCAACTTTTAGAAAGTGTAATTATAATTTAGATTCATCAATTTTGACTGTGTACTTATACTCATACTGATCTCGAAGGTGCAGTTAAGTGACAATTAGTTAGTTGGTTATGCAGTTAAGTGAATATTGATCCTCCTCACTTGTGTATGCTATTATGCTGCACGGAGTGAGTAGGTACTAACTAATTTGAGTAGCTAATACCTGTCCCGTGTGTTTAACATTGCCGTAAGTGAACATAATGGACACTCGCCAGATCTCAGTATCAACGAATTAGAAGCCTTAGTGAGGACAAGGGGCCTCAACGTGCTTCCAAAGATTCATCCGCTTTCTCGAAAAGTGCGGGTTTCAACTGTGTGCCATGCAAATTGAGCTTTACGCGTAATAAGGCAATGCAAATGCAACATATCTCTCAACAACGTAAGAAAGTAGTGATTGATATTAGCGTCAAAGCGCATTGTAATATATGATATATGTGATAGTTTCTTCAGCACCCCAACTAGTTTTAATCGTCATAAGTGCCAGAGCTACAGTGATAGCACAGGCTCTATACAAAGTGTTATTGTAAATTGTTCTCCTTCTTTGGGTATACTCCCCCTTGCAGTAGAGTCAGAGCTTGCAGCCCTGGTTAAAGATAACCTTCATAGGTGATCATCTTCATAAGTGAGTACCTTATCTATAGTGCTTATTATTTAGTTATGATGATGAGTGCACCAATTGCTGAGTTGCATATTTGCAATGACGCACTTATACTTAACAATAACCTGTGCACTTCTAGTTTTTGCTGACTTGCATATAAGTCAAGCATTTATTATTCAACAATCTGCTTGCATTAAAGTGTATATTAACCTTTGCTCAATTATTCCACACCAGCACCACATAAATACGGTGGCTTTGGTCTTCTTAATCATCATTCGCTGCCTACATTTTGTGTAAACTACTCACCCAACCATTCTACTATTATGAAAGCTAATGTGCTGATTTTTGCTTTGGTCTGCATCTGCAGGTAAGATATATATAACTTCGAACTTAACATTTTTCTCAATTTCCCTTCATTATAATTATTAGCGATCTTACCTCCTCATTCCACGAGGAGGAGGAGGACATAAATGGACTACGACCATTCCTGTGGTTCTGTCTCCATGACTTTGTAAGATGCTGCAAATGCATCGATCGAAGTAAGTACAATTATTATTTAGCATGCATGTGACCTAACAATAGTTATAAGCTTATTATTATTACAGGTCACACCTTCATCGTCTGGGTAAGTTGCTTGATAAGTGTGCAAACCTGGATTGTGTCGGTTTTGCTAATCTATATATTGATTACTCTGTACCAGGTTTAACGTAACACACAAAAATGAGACTGCGTTCAGTTTCATTCATTTGGGTGTGGTTTTTAAAGATTCCTCAGCTTTAGAAGCGTTACCATCATTAGAAATTCGTTAATTCCCAGCTGTGTACTTATACTCCCGATCTCAAAAGCACAGTTGAGTGACATTACATTAGTTAATTGTGCAGTTGAGTGACATTACAGTAGTTGGTTGTGCATTTGAGTTTAAACCTACACCTGTGCATGCTATCATCAGGTATCAGTACGTATAAAGTGCTTGGAGCAGCCAATACCTACTCTTAACTCTGCCGTGTAGTTAAAATGCCGTAGATGAAGATAATGGGCACTCGCCAGATCTCAGTATCTTTACTTCGGACCATTGTGTCCCTACTTGACCCCACTGATACAGATGTGCCCCCAGTTATTAGCAAATTAGAAGCCTTAATAGCCTTTAACGAGGACAAAAGTGTCTCACAGCAATGTGCTTCTAAAGATTCATCCCCATTTGCAAAAGGTACGGGGTTCAATTGTGTGCTTTGCAAATTGAGCTTTAAACATAATAAGCAAATGCAAATGCAGCACCTCTCCCAACGACATAAGAAATCAGTCATTGACATCAACATCAAAGCACATTGTGATATATGTGATAGTTACCTCAGCACTCCGACTAGTTTCAATCGTCATAAGTGCCAGAGCTCTAGTGACAGCACATGTCCTTATTATAAATTGTTAGACAAAGTGAATATATTTCTCAATAGATGCTGTTTATGTGGTTCGTACATTAGATGAGACGGTGATGCCGGGTATTTGCCTGACACTGGAGGAGGTAGCGAGGAATCCATGTGGCGAAGGTTTAATAAAATTTTGTCACAGGGAATTTTATCCATGCGACGAGCCTTTCTATGACAAGGGCTCTTCTTCTATAGTGGGTTGAGCGTTAAAAGTGCTTGGTACGAAACGTAGAGGGTGATTTTTGGGAAGAAATCGATCAAACTATTGTGTCGTTTTATGTGAGGTGGATGGTTGTGGTTCAGTTTGTTTGTCGGGGTTAGGTGTATGGGGCTGGAGAGTGTGTGCCAAAGGAGGTGGGATGCCGTGTTGGCCGTTGGTTCTACGTCCGGGAGCCGAATGTTCCCGGATAAAGTCGGGACTGGAGTCACTTGAAATATTTGGTGATCGCCGTTGATTTTGGTTGCAGACTGGGGGTAATGTTCTTCCTTGTGTTGTGCTGTCGGTTGCTACGGGAGATTGAGGTGTTGACCTCACTGCAGATGTCTGAGGGTTATGTGAATGTATGGATGCAGGGGTTATGGTTGGTGGGTGCCAAGAAATGGATTGGTCGTCAAACTCTGTAAATGGGATAGGTGGCGTCGGTATTTGAGAGCGAGGGTCAAAAGTAATAAAATATTTGTCTTGTTCGGAACGTGGTATGATCGTACTCCGTTGATTTCGAATATGAAAGCCACTTTTAACTGTGTATTTATAATTTTGATCTCAGAGGTGCAGTTTAGTGACATTACATTAGTTGGCTGTGCAATTGAGTGAGAGCAATTCGTTGGTTGTGCAGGTTAAGTGCATATTCATATTATTACTTACACGGAGTGCGTTGGTAATGTACTTGGGGCAGCCAGTACCTACTCTCCGCTCTACCGTGTATTTGACATTACCGTAAGTGATAATGGACACTCGCCAAATCTCCGTATCATTATTTCATAGCATTATCTCTTTACTTGACCCATAGGTGGACCGTGTCGTTCGAGGCCGTGCGGGTTCCGTTCCCTCCAGCACGCCTTGAAGTGTTCCCATATTCCTTATATGTAGCAGATTTGGAAACCATTACTTATTACATGTAACGGTGTCAAAATCGTTTTAATTATTCTTGGTGAATATGTGGGCATTACAGTTGTTCACATATTGATTCTTTGAACTCTCAATTAATACATAAAATGATAGGAACCACACTTGGGCCGTTAGAAATTATCCGACAACCAGCTTTCCCTATCGCAAAATCAATATCCTGAGGTCCAAGCATACATTTAAAGTAAACATTGACTCTTTAACAAATAACCTTCATAAGTGATCATCCTCATAGGTAAGTATCTTATCTATTATGCTTATTATTTAGTTATAATGATGAGTGCACTAATTTTGCTAAGTTGCATATTTGCAATGACGCACTTATGCTTAGGCTACACAATATGCGGTGCACTTTAATTTTGCTGACTTGAAAATAAGTCAAGCATTAATTATTCACTATCTGCTTTTTATTAAAGTGTGTATTAACCTTTGTTCGGTTACTGCACACCAGCATCACATAAGTACGGGTGCGTTTGCCTGAATTCATCAACATTTGCTGCCTCCCTTTCTTCCACTACAATTATTAACGCACCACCCACTCTACTACTACTACTACGAGGACTAGTGTGCTCGTTGTTGCTCTGGTCTGCATCTGCAGGTAACTATTATTTATATACATGTATCTAAGAACTTAGCATTTTCTCACTTTCCCTTATTATATTTACTAGCCATCTTGCCTCTTCACTCCAGGAGGAGGATGAGGAGGACATGAACTAACCACGGCCGTTCCTGTGGTTCGGTCTACACGACTTCGTGAGATGCTGCAAATGCATCGAACGAAGTGGGTACTATTATTATTATTAAACATGCTTGTGAATTATGAATCTTATAAGCTTATTATAATTATAGGTCACTCCTTCATCGTCTGGGACGTTGAAGAACAGAACTTTCCTCGATTCAGTTGTGTCCACGAGGACACACTGTTTGATGTAACTATTTTCTTTCTTAATCCTATTCTTTTGATAAGCTAGCTAATTCCTATTATGCTTTATGTTCAAGGTTCGGTGCAGGGTAGCTCAAGCCATCATGCATCGATCAGGACAGTGCCTCAAGTTTATTCCGAAACCCAAGAAATCTATTCTCGCCCTCATGCTAGGTGACTTCCACTCAGCGTGGTTAGAGCTATTGCTTTGCCCATCCGGGGCAGGGCACGAATAATGTGACCCCTAATGCGTGCAGTGCTAGCGATTTTAAATTACTTAGAAATTTAGGTGCATTAGCACACCTATGCTTATAGCTATTGCACTGTACTAATTAATTGTAGTTAGGAATATATTGCAGACACAAAAATTGGTGCTCTCTTATTATATAATGCAACTTGTATTTTAACTATTGTATTAATAAATAATGTGGGCTCCTATTTATGTGGATTGACTTGCACTTATCATTATTCAGCACTCTGCATTTGCGTGCATCTTAATGGCTAATATTGCACACACCTTATTACATCTTATTACATCTTATTACATCTTATTACACTTCTTATTATTATAACTATTATTATGTGCTTGTTATTATCATTATTATTATATTCTTGTTATTATAATTACCACCCACGCCTTGAAGTGTTCCCATATTCCTTATATGTAGCAGATTTAGAAACCATTACTTATTACATGTAACGGTGTCAAAATCGTTTTAGTTATTCTTGGTGAATATGTGGTCATTACAGTTGTTCACATATTGATTCTTTGAACTCTCAATTAATACATAAAATGATAGGAACCACACTTGGGCCGTTAGAAATTATCCGGCAACCAGCTTTGCCTATTGCAAAATTAATATCCTAAGGTCCAAGCATACATTTAAAGTAAACATTGACTCTTTAACAAATGGAGACACGACCGGCCCTGAAAATTATGCAAACTGTAGCTGTATTGGGTTGGTTTAGTATCTGAGCAACTACGCTACGTGAATGGAATGTGTTCCTAATCCATATATCGATTACTCTTTTCGACTTACCGCCTTACTTTCGACGCCACCAAAAGGTGACGTTCAGTGGTGAGTTCAGTTTTATCCATTGAGTTGTAGTTTTTAGATCCGTCAGATTTAAAAGTGTAATTATAATTTAGATCCGTTAAATTTAACCGTGTAATTATACTTGGGAGTTCTAAGTGAAGAAGTGTCTACTCATACCGCTCGCTTGTGTATGCTATTATGCTGCACAAAGTAAGTAGGTGTTAGGTGTTGAAGCACGCTACCGTATACTTAACATTGCAGCACATACAACACAATGGACACTCGTAACATCTCCGTGTCATTACTGCATACGATTATCTGATTATCTCCCTACTTAATCCTACTGATGCAAATATGCCCCCAGTAATTAATGAATTAAAAGACTTAATAGCCCTTAATGAGGACCACAAGGTCCCTCAACAATGTGCTTCCAAAGATTAATCCCCATTCGCAAAAGGTGCGGGATTCAATTGTGTGCCCTGTTTAAACTTTAAGCATAACAAGAGGTTGAAAATGCAGCATTTCTCTCAACAACATAAAAAATTAGTAATAGACATAAACACCAAGTTACACTGTGATATATGTAATAAGCTTTTAGTACCACAAAGATTTTTAATCGTCATAAGTCTCAAAGCTGTAGTGATGGCATAGGCAATAAACAGTGTTCTCTAACTTGTTCTCCATCTTTGGGTTCACTCCCCCTTGCCGTGGAATCGGCTTGCAGCCCTGGTTAGAGATAACCTATCATCCTCATAAGTAAGTATCATATCTATCGTACGTATTATTTAGTTAGAATAAAGGGTGCAGTTCTAATCTTTGCTGACTTGCATATAACCAGAATTATGGGAGATGGTGAAAAAATTGAAGGTGGATGGATGACCTTTCGTGAAACACTTGAATCATCGCCATAAAACATAAAAAAATTAATTTATAATTTATGGCATAGCATTACCAATGCCGTAATCACACCAAATTTGCAAACAATCTGGGAAATTAATAGTATTATTTAGAATGTTGTGCAATAACTATATAAAATTAATCGAGTTCAAAAGTACTTTTTTGGTACCAATTCCGCAATAAATAAATTAAAACTAAATTGAAAATGAACGTTTCATATACGCTTTCTCACATCACATTAAAAGTAATTACGATCAAAATAAACCCTGGCTGTGAATACCGAATACTTGGAATTACACTATGCCATATTGAAGTTGTACTTTCAAAAATTTAAGGGGATAGCACATGATCTTTCAACCTGCAGAATATAATTTGTTTTTATTTATACATGTATTGTTATATTTATTATGCGGTAATAACAGAAATTTCGTAGATATTGCCAGTATTCCTGCAGTGGAGGAATGTGCAGTGCTTGATAGAATATGGGAATATTAAACTTTTCTTCATATTACCCATTACCTATATTGTTTGTTGCCAATTTATCTATTTGTTATTAAAACCATTAAATTAATCAATACGTGCAACGATGAAATTTTGATATTCATTTTTTGTGAATATGTATTCCATCACTTTCCTTTCAGGTCAATTCTATTATATCCTAATTAATTAAATTAAATTATTATTAAGGAACGAAAATTAAGCAGAACTATATGCCAACTAAGACTGTGTGGTCATGTTTAAGCCTTGCGAAGATTTCATACCAAATTCTCCCTAATTATTATTATTGTTTATAGTTATTTAAAAATTAATAGCCTAGAATTGAATTTTTGTATGCAAATTGTCTAAATGATAATGCTGTAGCAAGGGTGAAGGGGGCATGGTTTTAAACAAATTAAAATCGAGCGAAGGTGGATTGTATTCTAGTTTAATCTATATATGATTCATAACTGCGCGTCCGTAAAATTAACTTAAAATTCCTCACAATGAAAATCCCATCTTGTGTATCTTCGTCTTGCCGTGCTGATGTTAAGTTTGGTAAACAAACCATGCAAGAGTTGACTGTTGTATAGTCCACTTTTTTGTTTAATATTCATCTGAAAACGAAACAAACTGTTTAAAAATCAGAGTTATTTGCATTCCAAAAATAATTACTTTTATTATCACATTGCGACCCTTGGAGAGGTAATCCCGTTAATGGCCAAACTCACAACTTTCACCCCCCATCCTGCATTCTATCTGCCTACAAATTAGAGTTACAGAATATCCCAATAATTATATTTTCTAAGACAGAATTGTTTGGTTACTTACAAAGTTTTCTTGCACAGTTACCAGTCAGACATCTCTCTCAGATCCCCTCCTTTATTATAAATTACCGTAAGGGAATTACATGGTTTTATAGTTTAATATGTGCAATTATTATATAGAAATATATTAGATCATTACATCCGTCTTGTATAGAATGTAAAAAATTAAGTTTGCACACTGACGTGGCATGAAATAACAGATAAAATGAATAAAGTTATACAGGGGATATATCTGTATATGCGATGGTGCTTCCTTACGTAAAATAACAAGGACAGTGCGATGTGAAGTAAAATCAATATCACACGCTCATTTTACTCACCATGCTAAGTTTATGTGGGCCGATCCTTCCATGGTGAATTTCCTTTGTGGTTGTCATGGCAAGAATAACATACAGTCCTCATTGCATGCGACTTTGCACTCACAGTGGTTTCATTTACTAACTAATAAAAGTGATACATAATCCACGTTATCCATTATCCGCAAAAAATATGAGTAATGATGTAACTATTGGTGTAACTCAAGGTAGCTAAGACAACCATAGTATAGTAAGGTAGTCTCATACCTCGGGAAATTTCAAAACTTGAATTTTTTGGGG
>JAQFZJ010000747.1:0-17632 GCA_034695645.1 Folsomia fimetaria
TTGTAGTTTACTCATGTAAAATGTAGTTTGTAGTTTGTATTTTGTAGTTTGCGATCCATGTAGTTTGACCATCTCTGCTAGTTACGAAAGGATTCAGATTCTCATTGTTTGAATTATTATAGAATTACTTCAGATTGGTTTGGTTGTTTTGTTATGCTGCACAACTTGTGCAATAAAGTGGAGTGGATGCAATGAACTAAATCTGAATCGGGAAGACAGTCCATAAATAAGAGGACAACTCCATTCATCACCCGCAGTGGGAGAGAGAAATAGGGAACTAACTTAAGACAGAGGATGGAGAGAAACAGAGATTAATTCCCAACAGAAGAAGAAGAGAGCACACTTCCTTCGTTATGCCGGGTGTGGGTGTGGTGAGATTAACCCACACCATTTACTCCCACTATGGACGGATAGGAAGCTAAGGATTATGTTTTGTCTCTTCCTTTGAGTCCATTATTATTGTGCAATGACTTCAGCAAGATTTTGGATGACGAGTCAGCAGGGAATCCGAAACACTCTTGCTTCCTCTTCTTTCCATACAAAATTAATTTTAGCAGTTGCTTGCATAGTCACGTGGTCTGGGTTCCTCCACCCTACTTCCGGTGTGATTTCCATACAATTTTAGTTGCATTTGTTCCAATTGGAGAGAATCTTTCGCTAGCAAGAGGGGAGTAAGGAGTTAGTAATACACTGTTAACTGGAGAAGAACTTTCAAAACAAAACCACAACACATGCTCTAAAAATAGGTTGTTAGGGGAGACAACTCCTTTTTCTGGTATATAATTTGCACTCTTATTTCTCATATGCTCGCTCCCTTTTCTTCTTGTTCAAAACATACGAGTCCATTATCGCCAATTTACCATCTTCAGAAAAGCACTCAAGAAAGTAAATGTATAGGAAGGAAGCATATGGATGTGGATCCGACAACACATAATCTTGTACAGTAGAAGGGAAGAAAGAGACAAGTGGACCATCTTATTTAGCAATTGATTGATGTGTGGTCTGGTCTGGAGGGTGAAGTGAGGAAGTCACCGTTTTCCATCAAATTCACTAGCCAAACAAAATTGCAGTCTCCATCAAGAAGTTCCATGCAAACTATAGTAGAATGCAGTTGCTTGGAATGTTTATATCAGTTCCAGCTGCTAGTTGGTGTCTGTCTGTCGGTCTCCTTCTTTGATCTTTTAATCCCGCACAACACACAACACACGATGTTCCCGTCTCGCATTAATGGAATGTGAGAAAGTGAATTATTCTATGAAAGTGGAGTCGTTATTAATCAAGCTCTCTCTCTGAAAATAAATCAATTGACAAAACAATCTCATGAGCAGCTGAGGGAGGTGATTTAAGAGATAAATAAATTAGCAACATTGCATAACCTTGTGTGGTTGGTAGTTGGTACATGTATATGTCTGTTGCGAAATTAAATCATAAACCTAATAATTCCGTTCCAGTGTGTTGTATCACTTACAATATATTTGTCAGTACGGAACACATATATCTCCTGCTGGTCACAAGTGTTCTGATTTCCTGATATAATCAGAGATTTCGGGTCACGTTCATAAATCCAGATGAAATAAAATGAGACATGATTCCTTGATACTCATGTTGGTGGTGGTGGTTAATTAGAAGAAGTTGGAGTGTCGTCGCTTGAGGGAGAAATAAAGAATAAATGTCGGATTCCATGTCGTCATCTTTTTCGGTTGCTCAGTTTGTTCGTGAGTCGCATGTGAATCCTGAAATTGAGAGGAGGGCTGTAAAAAAGGAGTAAAAAGATGATGAGACTTTCTTCTGATGACATCTTTTATGCTACACAACTTTTTCCCCCACTTTCACTCTGCTGCATGTGGAAGAGAACACGAGATGTACAAACTTTAGAAAAATTTGCACAAAGCAAAGCAAGCGAAAATGGATGCGGCCTAAATCCATAACTTTAAAAAAAATTATTCTTCATTTTTATCTTTAGCAGAGGAAAATTAACTTCTGAGCTTTCTCTTGCATAATTTTGGATGAATGTATTTTTGTAGTTTAAGTACAATGTTGAGTCATTACTTAATAGTGTAACCCAGTTTGTGTCGGATGTGTCTCCCTGATGTTAACAATAATAATGGAGGCGACTAGATTTGATTTCATCACCGACGCATAACTTCTTAGCTTAACTAGGTTTAATGCAGTATTACAGAATCCCATATTGCCATAGTAATGTTTGACATAGAGCATATTGTTAGGTAAGTGGTAATGTTTGTCCATTATTGCAAATTGATGAAAGGTGAAAGCTTGACAAATTCAAGTTCTTCTGTGTGACCACAAAGTCAGGAGAATGTTTGCCAAATCGAAGACCGCGCCTACATACCACTACATCACTGCCCATGTGAGGTTGATTCCTTTGAATATGTGTGCCAAACAATTAATCATTCTTTTGGAAGAGGAAGATGGGAATTGATGATATTGACATGGAAGAAAGTAATGGCTTTTTCATTCGGAGGATTTGTGGATAGATGCTGTAGAATGTGCGGTGAAAAGAGCCTGAGAGAGAAAGCCATGAAAACCAATCTGCAGTCGATCTTAATTGGATAATTAATAATAAAAATCTGGCAAAATATCCGATTTAATGGAATTCTCATCATTGCTCATTCACAACCTTTGAATCTATTCCCACTAAAGATTTTACAGCATTTTACACATGTCCCTACCCGTTTCGGATGGTTAGCTTGGGTCGTTGCGGGTTATTGGAGAGGTGAGGATTGCACTTATGTTCCTTTTTTAAATGAATATGTAGGTTCACCTGCGGGTGATTGTAAACTTAACTGCGCAAAGTAAATGGTTGCTATCATCCACTTAACCATCTGGTCCCAATAACATTATGGAAACGCAACATTGTGTAAAATAGGCACTACTCCTCTGCTCTTCTCTATTCTCTTATATAGATACATAGAATTGATGTCTCTATCCTTACTCACATGCAGTATTACAGCCATTTTTCTTCTGCTCTTTCCTACCACCAATTCTGGAGATTGCCGATAAACCTGAAAAATGGGTTCTCAATCTCCTGTCCATTTCTGCTGCACCAGAACCACCACAGCTATTCCTCCCTATCTTCCTGCACGGAAATTGCAGTAAAGAGGAGAGCAACCTAAACCTGATCGACCATTTCATTGCACATTTACTCTTCTCTTTTACGGGATACTTTCACTTGGACTGCACACATAGTTCAGTTAAGCAATTGATCTGTTTCAAGGATGAATTGCAGCAGATTCGGATTTAGATAATGTCAAATGGAATGATTATTCTGAAATGCATTGGAGAAGGAAAAATAAAAATAGATGACTTGTGTGCACCATTTCAAAATAAGTGGGATTTAGGACAAAGATCAAAGATGCAAGAAATGTTGGTTTTAGTTTAGACAAACACGGATCAGAATTGAAGACTGTTTGGTGTTTGACGGGTTCTTTATGTTTTTGAATCCAAGTTTGGTTTTCTTTTGAATGTGGCATGTGCCGTTGTTGACGTTTGCTTAAACGAAATTCGATTGAAGGAATATAAAATAAGGGGACGAACCCGTTTAGTTTGCCCGGACAGTTGAACAATGCTTGGAAAGGAAACCGCATAAATCCAATTCGGTTCTATGTTTGAAGAATCACGTCCCGAGAGAAATGGAAAGCAGTACTGTTTCCGAAGCAGTTGAAACATGATGTATATAATTTGGGATAATGATTGTTGCCATGACAACTGCATTTCCCTTCGTGTTGGGCTGTCCCAATGCATTCCGAGACAATTGTTCTTTCTTATCCAGTCAACCGTATTTTGCCGCCGCTGATGCTAATTAACGCCCTTTTAAGCTTCAGGCTCTAATTCGGCAACTTCCGTCAACTTTGAAGCAAATAATAGACACAACTAGCATTCTGATGAAATCATAGTGCACTACCTCCGTCTATTGAGGTCTTGTTTCTTTGTTGGATATGAAATTTGCAATGAAATAAGTTATTACATTTCCTTTACTGCAATAAACCAATTGCTGGGGTATAATCTTCCCTCTTCCTCATTCAATTTAGATACATTTGATCGTGGCTTAGCAGGCAAGTCGTGAATTTGTATTTTAACAATCATTTGGCATCTCTGCATCAACAAATTATATGAAGGATTTTAGTGAAAGTAATTACTCCAACTGTTGATGAATTTGCTTTCAATTCAACGCCACCACCTCCACTTTTGACACTGTTGTTTATTTTGGTCTGGAATTCCCCGAATTCAACAGTGTTCTACTTTCTCTTCTATTTATTCCTTCCCTCTTATTTTGTCCAAAATTCATGGTTTAATGATAATGATGACGAGATAAAGAGCTGACGATGAGGAATTGCAGGCCCGACAAACTGTTGTGTTTTCTCTTCCATCCTCTGCTTATTCATTAATCATGGAGGGGAAGAGCAATGGAGGCATTTGTTGTTTGTGGTGGTTGCTTTGCCGTTGTTGCTCTTCACAGTTCACAGTCTTTGCCAATTTCATAATTAAACTCTTATTTCATCCAAAATCCACTCTCTACCACTCCCGCCACTCTCCTTTCTGGTTTAGGTACACAAAACATAAATCTTGCTCCACAGTGTCGGCTCATAAATCATTTTCTTTCACTTCACCCATCAAAACAGTGGTGCAGAACAGCATGAAAGATCAACTTCCCAATTAGTGTACTCTAAATAGTTATTGTTATTAGTTTTAATTGTTCATTTTGTTTGGCGGGAAACCGAAATATCACTACTCCCCATAAAGTTTAAAAAAAGTTGTACCAAAAATAGTTGCATTGCAAAAACCCAGTCTTCTTTCTTTAGTTTATGACTTCCGTTTTTCCAAAGAGAACCCAGTTGGTTGAATTGTGTAGCATAAATTACGCTGCTCTGGAAGCAAGAGAAAGTTGAAGTCATTCGGATATTCTGGTCAAAAACCCCTCCAGCTGAGCATACCCGTCCCGGAATTCGGTTACTTTCTCCTTCTCTACGTCCTCCAACTTTCTCTCACGGTGTGTGTTGGTCTCTGTGGCTTTTCTGGGGTTGAATAATAACAACCACAACTCTTGTACAAGGAAGAAAGTACAAGCAAACTGGTGCAGGAGGAAAGAAAAGGAGAAAGTTGGAGTCTGACCAAATTTCAGTTTAAATGGTAATCAAGAAGACAGGATGATTACTTCTTGGCAAGAGAATTACAACCTCAAACACGAATCTCTCACTTTCTTACATCGCTCAATAAAACAGACTTTGTCCAAAGTTAGTAATTCGGAGAGAATAAATTCACAATTTTCTAAAGCCGAGTGACAATTATCTTGTCATTTATTGAGATGATCTTGTGGAAGTAGATTCATATTAAATCGATCATTACATCAGATAAAGCAAGATCTGATACAAGTGTTTACCCCATAAGAATGAATAGAATTACTTCTTAAATTCTTATCGCGTTAATTTATCAAACGGTGAGTTAAAACCAAAGATTGGTATGCAACTAATCTATGCCTCATGGTTTTATGTTGTACGCAGCTCACTTACGCTCAATATATTTTCTCCTCCTAACCCTGTTATAAGTTTGCATGAGCGTGAGATGTTCATTACAGTGAATCTTGTTTATCTTCCCCTATTAAAAAGAGCAAATAAATAAATCTCTGTTTCCATAAGTTCCTTGCCATCCCATTATTCACTTATCAAGCCTCCACACCAAGTGCATTCAACTTATTGCAGTGTTCAATAATGGCTCGGATAAGTTCTACAGCTTATGAAAAAAGTTGGTCCAATTGACAACAACTTTCCACTTTCACGGCAGTCACCACAACTTTCAAATTCCAGAACAACTGCAACCCGTTCCCTTCTTCCTCTCAAATTCTACATGTTATACATACATTCCTTCCAGTGAATGTTCTCTCCTCTAAAATAAAAGATGTCTGCCTCCCAAAAATAAAATCTTAATTTATCTCTTCTTCAACTTTTTCCCAGTTTCAATATCTATCCATAACAAGAAGAAAAGACTCGAGTGCATTTGCATTTCCTTTTCCGTGTCGAAGTTACGAGTTCTTATTCCCTGCATAGGGAAATGTCAAATGATTCTCTTCCCCTAAACTTCACGGCAATTATTATTATCTCTCAACCAAAAATGCTGCAGGGAAGGAACGACTTTTTCTTTTTTTCCAGTATCACCATCACCATCACCCACCTCATCTCATCTCTGGAAAGACGGAGTTGCTTATGGGATGTCATCCACATCTTTTATTTTTTGTTGCTCTGTTTCTTCTTGGCTAATCCCCAACCAACCAGTTTTACTTCACTCTGCTTCTCGGCACTCACTAAAAACAAAACAACATGGCAGAACCACATCAACAAGAAAATAGAGAAAATGTTATAGTTACTTTGTTTTCCTATTTTTGGTCTTTTGTTTTTGCTTCTAGTCTTTCATCACTCCACTAAATCCCCAATTAACTAATGGCAACAATCTCCCACGCTCCTGCTTTCTCTTTCTCAGCTTTCACTATGAGTTGTCTTAACCTATTTGTTGCTTTTGTTAGCAATGTAGACACGCAATATCCAATATGAACTGGTTGAAGGGAAGGCGAGGGTGTCCCTTAAGTGGTCACTTATTGGATTTCCACTCCTGCTGTATTCCATCAGTGTTCCTTTTACCCTAACACACTTTCCATTATTTTTGTGTCCAGTCTAATTATGCTTTGACCAGGGAACATGCCAACCTTACAAATTCTATTGCGGGTAAAATACTGTGTCCATCCATCCTGAATTTAATATCTGCTCCTTCGGAAAATGAGCCATGTAACTAATGGACCACACTTCCACTAATTGTTCCCATTACAGAAATGATGTTTGGTATGAATATTGCCGGAGAGAGAAAGCAGGGCAGAGTGAGAGCGTGTGGGTTGATATTAATATTTCCCCATCCACCATCACAACTCCAATTAATAAAACCGGGTTCTATGCTACCCGTCTTTCCGTGGTTGGTTGGTTGGTGAAATAGATGATGGAGCTCGTAATCATCTCCCGCTTATGCTTGATCCGCTCTCTCTCTCCTTCCTTACATGCAAGGAGACTTTCACTACTGCTTTCACTTTTGGAAGAATATTATTGAGTTTCTGCTGCTGCTGCTCTTTCTGTGGTCTCTGGTGGAGTGAAATGTGTTGCGGTAGTGATAAATTATCCTAGGCCTAGCTAGACTGGTTTTGTTAGGCTTATATTTGACACCATTATAATTTATACACATATTATATGGACGTTTAGTTGAACGGATAGGAAGGGCAGATTATCAGCTATATTTTGCACGCATTATTAAATTATGC
Organism: Folsomia fimetaria; assembly: GCA_034695645.1. Classification (NCBI taxonomy): domain Eukaryota; kingdom Metazoa; phylum Arthropoda; class Collembola; order Entomobryomorpha; family Isotomidae; genus Folsomia; species Folsomia fimetaria. The sequence continues at coordinate 7,316 of JAQFZJ010000747.1, forward strand.
AGCAGATGAGTTGTGGCATATGTGACGATCGAAGCTTGTGATGTGCGTCTCTCCAGATTTTATGAAATGTAGGTATTTAACTATTTCGGATTGAAGTATTACGCAAATAAGTTCATTTCCTATTCTATAGTGTGCCGCTGGCATTTCTGCTGGATTTGCATAATCCAACAGAATTCAGTAGCAATTCGGGAATTGCAAGAATTGCATATTCTCTCTGATTATTCGTTACTAGGAAATTAACCCGTTATCTATCCGAAAAACCAAAAACACGAATAAACTCAATACGTCCAGATAAAGAGCACAACGTAAACGGATAGGTGAACTTATCGAATTCATTGAAAATGCATGGTCATTCCCCTTTGAAATTTGCATAGGTGACCGAACATGGAAGCTGTAGTTCCGGTATTTAGCAAATTTAATCCCTTGGGAGTATTATCACTGCTTTAAAGCTTGACTGAAACTAGGAACGAAAACGAAGGCAAGGATTTACCGGAAGGACTAAAATGAGCAGTATCGACCAATTCTAAGTTACAAAAGAGTTACCTGCATTAGTAATAAAATGAAATTTTAAATGTTTGAGCATTTTGCAATAATCGTCAAAATGGAGTGTACCTGATATAGGAAAACATTCATGTGAGATATAACACATTAGCGTGCTAGATTCAAGAACCCTTCAGCATGAATTCTGTGTGTTTATTTAATTTGGAAGCACTTTAGGATGATAACATCCCACTCTGCTCTCAACCGTGTTTTCCTTTTTGGAGATTGTGATGGTCCGTAATGTTGCAACCAGTCAAAGTGGTTGAGTGACACCTCATATTTTACCCGCTTTTATACAAACAAGAACTTCAGGCAGTCGACAAAAATAAGTAACTACCAAAATCAAAACAATATAAACTTGTGGTGCTATTACGTCTGTAGCTGTAGCTCCTGCAGCCTATTTTTTAGTTGCACTTGGTTTATTTCTAATAAAATTTGCTGGTTAGGATTAGTACATGATGTGTTCTATGTATCTTCAGGGTGCATCATTGAATGTGGTGAAAGTTTATTTTCCTTCGTGATGGAAGGGCACACAAGTTTGGAAGTGATGATGAGCCAGCAGAGAAAGCTATCCGTCATGCTTTCTCTCTAATGGAAATCAAAAGAAGCATATTTTTCTCCCTCACTTTTTATCCCACCTCATATTTTATCCTTTACTTCATCATCACCTCAACTAACTCAACCCGGGTAGTAAACTTGATAAAAGAAAGCACAACATCTCGCCTCATGTGTGTGGGGGTAATGGACTTTCTACTCAGGAAATGAGTGGGTGACTGACTTCTTCATCTTCGTTGTTGTAGCTCTTTCTTAGTTAAGGTACTTTGCTTTCCCCGGAAATTGTGTCGGATGATGAATTTCAAAGACAGTTTTAGAACAACCTTATGTCGAAAGGAGGGAGCGGGTGGGATGTTGACGGGTCTTCATATAATCCGGATTTCGGTTGATTCTGAGGATTTGTATGCAGTCGCAGTGACCCAAGCTCATTTCGCATTCCGTGCAGATCCCACCATTCAACTAGACCCATACTGACTGCCACCATCCCACCAACTGCTGCTCATAACATCCATACATGCGGACTTGTTCTTATCCAATCCACCTGGACGGCATTCATTCAACCCTTTCTATGTCCCGTCCCGTCATCTAATAACTTTGCTTCGGGTGTCTCATGGCGTGGAAAATAATGCCAGCGAGCAACGAAAAGCCATCTGAATCCAGTCCTGCACGATTCTTGGAGGACTTGGTTGGTGCCCAAAGGGTAATCAAAGTTAGAGACATGCTTTCTCCCGATTTCTTCTGCTTTCCCTTCGCACCATTGCATTCACATTCACATTCCTCCAACTTAGAACAACGAAACTCGATGTGCATTGTGGGAGAGAGGAAACAATGCGACCCATGAAAACACCGCACCACAATTTGCACAGATTTCATTCTCTCATTTTCACCCAATCACCATTTACTCTGCTTTCTCTTATCCTTTACTTTCCTCTCCTTTCTCTCTTTAGAACAATGAGGCAATGAGGTGTTTAATCGCCAAGGAATCTCATTCCAGGAATAACTATTATTCGTGCGTGGACTATGTATTCATTCAATGGTCACAACTGGAATTTCATTGCACCGCGAATAATGCAACCTAATCCTAATCTAGACAAGATTAGAAACGTGGATAATTACGGAAATTGTATTTCCGTGGGGAAATTCAATATCTTTGTTGTACTTCTATTTATACTTATCGGTGATAATCTGACCTTTGCGCGACTTACATTTGCGATATATTCGAACTATTAATGTGAATTATAATTTTCGCTTTAGTTTCAAATTATGCTAATAATTTCTTCTTTTTTTCATTGTAGTATCGTTCTTTGGCGCAAGTCATGTCTCCGTCAAAATTGTGGAGGCGCGCTCAACATCCGACATCTACTTCCGGTTGCGCACCATGCGCCTTGACTCCATGTTATTCCTCGCCGCAGGAAGGACGGATTACTGCCTTCTCGTGTTGGACTCTGGTCGACTCAAAGTTCACATCAATTTGGGTGCAGGGGAAACCGAGATTGGGTCTGATGCACCGTTCATGCTCAATGATATGGCTTGGCACACCGTAAATCTGACGAGGAGGGGAGCAGCTCTAACACTTCAGGTGGACCAACATGTCACAAGGTAAGGAGGTTACATTGCTTTGGTTACCGAATGTGTCACTGTTTCCATGGAAACCATATAGCAACATTCTTAATCCTTCTTGAAATCCACTTTACTTCACACAACAAATACAACCCAACTTAGCGGCAACTGATAATGTCACTCATTCTGTCCTTATGTATTTTGTTGTTGGTGGAGAACGGTTACAAAATTACATGGTGTTGTCTGTCCTGACTTGATTTATGGTCTTTGTTGCTCAATGTTTAATGAATCTTCTCTTCCTTGGGATTTTGCTCTCTTGTTCTTTTCACAAGAGGGAAATCCTTTGGGACTCATTTTGTATTCCCTAGATGAAATCTTTCACTGATGCAAAACAGGCTTCACTTTGTCAATTAGGGCATAATTAGAGACACGTGAATTGTGTGGAGATGAAGTCCGTGCTGGTGCTTTATTACACAAAAATGTCCAACGGCATAATAACGTTTGTGTGATTTTGCACATTTTTCTTTTCTTACTCGAAAATGCCAATATTTTTGCAAACAAACCAAAAACAAATATCTTCGTTCGCTTCTACTCCTGTTTTGCATCTTCAATCTGCTTGTTACTATGGATTGAACATGGCGTGCATACTAATAAGATAGCCTGTTCCTACTACTTCAAAAATGGAGCAAACCACAAGAAATGCCTTGTGGCAAAAAGTACAAGCATACATACAAATGAACAGAGCACCCTGCCATGATTTATTAATGATTTATCTATTAGCATTCCGGATATCAAATACCCGGGAGGAAATAAGTATTAAAAGTAATTCGTAAATATTGATGTTCCTTTTCTTCTCTTTTTTACCTCAGGGGAACACTGCCCTCCCGCTTTCACGAGCTGAACATCCACTTTGGCGTCTGGCTCGGAGGATTAGCAACATTTAACGAAATCTTCCTCGGTAATCTTCCCTCTTTTCGGGGATGTATGTCTGAAGTCAGCTTCAATGGAGAAGATTTACTCGCTAAATCGAAATCTCATCCCGCCCTGGCTTCAAGTAGTGGGGTAGTTTGGAACTGTTCAGATGAATTTGACGCGGGAGCGGGAGATCCCTTCAGTCTAACAACGCCATCATCATATCTAATGTCAAGACTTGCCATACCGCGAAGTGGAACTTCATTTTCACTGGCACTTTCTCCAACCCAAGAAGAAGGTGAAAGTGACGGTGTCATATTGTACGCAAGTGGTCTTACTTCCCGCCCGGATTATGTTGGGGTAGAAATGAGGAAAGGAATTATCAGGGTGGTCGTGGAAATGGGGGGTGGTCCATTAGTGGCAATATCAACAACAAATATTACCCGGGTAGCGGAAATGAGTGGGATGCTGACGTGGCACAGAGTTTCAGTTCAGGTGAGAAATAATGCAATCTTAATTTTGAATAATAATGGCGAAAGTCAGGGATGCGATGAAGCTCTTATTAAATTTTGCAGAGATTTATGACATTGTCACTCTTAATGAGAGAACTTTGTGCAAAATGCATTTGCTCGCTGAAATGAATTCTTCGGGTAATATTTATTATCTGCATGAACGGTTTGCCGAATTTACTTCATTCGGGGAGAATTCATTGTCATCTTTCACTGTCATGAGATCATCACTGCAAAATCCTTTCGATTACCTTTGATGATTTTCATAGCAGGATTATAATATGCAAATAAATTTTGCAAATATTTAATTTTACAAGATTTTGTCGTAATCTTTCACTGTCATTAGATCATCACTGTTAATTCTCTCGATTAACTTTAATAATGCTGATGTAAATAAATTATGCAATATTGAATTTTGCAGGTTTCTCCATATTCATTAACATTACGCGTGGGAAATGAGACGGTGACGGCTGAAGGCAGTGGGCGTGGGGTGAGTTCGAGACACTTGGATGTATCCGAACTCCTTTATTTGGGCGTAGAAGAAAGCAGAAAAGTCAAATTAAAAGGACAGGGTTTCCTCGAGACAAGTTTTAGAGTAAGTAAACCATACATCTTAAGAAAGATGACAATTTTATAACGGCGTTATTTATTTGTAGGGCTGCATTAAAGAGCTTATCATAGACTCGAAAGGTATCGGCCTTCCACAAGCCGACGTAACCTCCAACATTTCCTCCGGATGTGGCGGCAAGAGCAAACCAGTTCCGGATGAAATTACCCCACCACCTTCCGTAGTGACCATTTCACGTAACCTCTTTCGATTGGTGACACGGACGGAGATGGGAGAATTGGAGATTTTAAGAGTGACTCCACTTCAAGTGGCGGAAGGAGACTCCACCCTCATTACTCCGAGACACTTATCAGTGACTTTGGACCTTGCGAAATTTGGGATAAGGGAGAGCGGAGTACTTTTCAGAATAAGGAGTGATCCAGAAGAAGGAAGAGTGGAAGTTACAAAGGGAGGTGGCTTTGGGGGGACAGATGCTTTCTCTTTGTTAGATATGGGTGCAGGGAGGGTGCGATATTGGCACAATGGGATGGAAAGTAGTAAGGACAGATTGGAACTGATGCTGCAGTTGATACCAAGTCCACCATTTTTGCTACCGGCTTATCTACAGGTAAGAAATGACAGCCTTAAACATAACTGAAATACGCGGAAGAGTTTTCAGAAGAAAACGCGGAGGAGAAAGTATGTACTGTTCCTTTTTCGGAGAAAGCAATCAATCAGTTTTAGCTCACTACTCATGTTCTATTCTTAGAATCACCCTATATAAAATTCTCCCCGGGTAATACCGGTTTTATCTTACTATGCCGGTTAGACGGTACAATGTTACCTCACAGACAAGACGACCATGGCCGGATTAACTTGTCCAATTTACTACCCGCCCCATAAAAAATGTCACCTTTCTCCTTCTTCCAGCACTTTCTCTTCATACTTTTACATAGATATGCACACAAACCTGATTGCTTTCTCCATGCCGCGGTCTACTTCGCATTTCTCCTGAGCAGATGGTTAATTGGGTTGGGTGACAGTTCTCCAACAATCCGCTGTGATGGATTGAACTCAATCACTTCCCTTTCTGCTTTCTCTTGCAGGATGAACGCTTGGTCACTCTTCCAATTGAAGTCACTGCTGTTAATGACCCTCCAGAAATAAGACTGGTACCGGGTGGAGTGCTTCGTCTCGCTGAGGTAATCCCGCCATACATTTTCTATCCATGAGCAAGAGATGTTATCATATATATTACAGGGTACAAAAATCCGGTTGAGTGCTGACGTAGTAAGCTCCCTTGATCCAGACACACCACCCGAAGAACTGACTTTCTCCATCCTCGCAACCGGATCCGAACGCGGTGGTCAACTCGAACTGGACTCTGCTCCTGGAAAACCGATTCGAAACTTTACACAAGGCGATCTTCTCTCAAATCGTGTCTGGTATGTGGATGGCGGGGGATCAAGTTCAAAACTCGCGCTTCGAGTGACTGATGGATCATCCATTTCTGCAACGGCTGTCCTCCGCGTAGAAACATTTCCTTTGCGAATTGCTCCGGAAGTTAATACTGGATTAGAGGTGGCCTCAGTAGCAGGGACATCTGTTCTGATTTCTTCGGGGAACTTGAGCTTCACCTCCAACGCGGGAGAACAAGGCCTTGTGCTGGAATATCATGTCGTGTCCCCTCCGAATGCCGGGGGCCTTCAATTGAGGAGGAGTAATGGACAATGGACTGCAACTGACACTTTCTCTCAAACCCATCTGAGTGGAGGGAGGTTAAGATATGTTCTGCAGAGGGCGACGTAAGTGTTTTACTTTCTTCTTTCATTCACGCCCTTCTGCTTATCCGGCAACTTTTTCTTTTTCATAACAATTTCGCTGACATGCCAACTGATGATAACTTTATATTTGACATATTTTTGGCAACGTATAATGTACTGATTTTTTCTGCACCACGATGCCATGACAAATGTATGAATGAAGAAATAGAAATCAAAGGCCACGCTCTACTTTCACCAGATCTAATGTGGCATGGCGTTGCTTTTTCATTGTCTGTTTCTGACATTTTGGTATCTCAAAATCACTTTCTCCTACTTCTCTCTCTGTTATTGGCAGTTGGTTTCTTTTCTTTCTTGTCTGGTGAGAAATTCGGAGAAAGTGAAAAGTGAGGCGGACAAAAAAGAGATAAAAATGATTGGCACTTTCCCTCTTGACCAAACCAGAAAAAGAAACTTGACATGTAATTGGATAATTGAATGAATCCTCTTTCTTTTCGAATTTCTATTTTTAGTGAGCGTGGATCCGAAGATGAATTCAGTTTTCATATCGCTCTCGCAGAAACCAAGATGCCAACCGAGTTCCGCTTTCGTTTCCGGATCCTCCCACTCCGTCTGAAACAGAAGGGAGAAAGTTCTCTGGTGTTAAACGAGACGAGTGCGAGTCCCATCCGACTTCAATTTCAAACATTCCCGCTTTCACTGTCAGACACTGCGATCAGTTTTACGGTGGCCACCCCACCCAGTTTGGGCTTCATTTCGTCGTCACCAGGATCCAAGCCTGTCACTTCATGGACACAGGGTGACGGATTAGAAGGGAAAATCATCTTCGCCTTCAAATGGACACCGTATTCTTCACTAAGTGATTACTTTACTTACAATGTGACAGCGACACATCTTGACCAGAGTATAATGGATGGTCCATTTCGTTGTGATGTGATTCATATGACGAGAAGAAAACCGGTTGGAATGAGCATTAAACCACTTATTGTTCAGGAAGGTTAGTTGTTGCTATGGTTACTAGCAATACCATTATTTGTCGTCATATAATGCTTCATGTGCTGTATGTAGGTGGTCGTGAATCCATCTCTTCGAAAATCGTACGGATCCGAATTTCGGGAGAAAGTGAATTGCTGTCTTTCAACGTCACCAACCCGCCCGCACACGGTCGACTGGAAAGGTTACCTCTTCTCCCATCTTCTGCTTCACCCATCATCCTCACAACAGGCTCAACTTTCACCTCACCCGACCTTGACCGTGGTCGTCTCTTCTACACACATGACGGATCAGAAAGTCCACGTGACAAATTGGTCCTTGTGGTTTGGTCTGCGTCACCCTCTTCTTTACTCTCCATAACATTGGACATCATTGTTAAAGGGGTCAACAACCATCCACCCACACGGGCAGCTACAGCATCACTTATTCTCCACCTCGTGTCTGGATCATCCCGCACAATTACTCCTTCCATTCTGGATTATGTGGATGGGGACTGGGATGGGGAACGAGCAGGGCTGCAGTACACTTCCAAAGGGGCTGTACCACCCGGTATAGGACAACTGTATTCTGCATCTACCAACGTGCCAGTATTTTCTTGGACACAGGCTGACATTGATGGGGGCAGGTTAAGATGGAGACAGGATCCTGGTGGGAAAGCGACACAGGGGGCATTAACATATTGGGTGACTGATGGAAAGTTCGTAGTCAATGGTAAGCCAAAATTACATTAGTTTAAATTAAAGCTTATTGGCGGCATATTTTATATCGTCTGTATAACAATGCCCCAGTGTTAACTTCAATGACGAAATTCACAACAATGTAATATATTTAAACTTTACTTTGTCAACCATATGCACTTACTTTCTCCATTTACCGACTAGAGTTGAGGTTATAGCAACATAAATAAGCATGAAAGCCCCATTCTCGTAATTTCTTCCACACCATCTCACCAACATTCCATCCTTTTTACTGCCACATTTTCCTTTCTCCCTCTTTCACTTGTCCTTTTCTGTATGACCATAAAGGTGAATTTCCCACCGGAGTGATTTAATTCAATACCAACGAAGGGACCACCACCTATGCCTTCTGTCACACTTTCTTTGTATGCAAAATAAAATGGGTCCTTGAGGGCGACCACGTCATCAGCATCCCTTCGCAATTCCCTCAAATTTCACCAGGCAACTCTGATGACTTTCAATTGTGTAATATATATTTAGCATATTACAAAGCTAAAGCTGTTATCCAATTCTGCCAAGTTAGTACTAAATTTTCATGCAAATTGAATTCTGCAGAGAAAGTTGTTACTTTCACCTGACTTGAAAATTCAATTTGCACGCAAAACTGAAACATAAGTTTCCAATCTATGCAGGAAGTTGATGGGAAGAAAAAATTTGCATGTTGTGCTCCACTTCCTATCTTCTATCTCATGACACAACACCTTAATTTATGTTATCTCCTCTCTTCACAGGGAGTCTTCTAATCCGATCTGGACCGCCTTGGGTGCGACTAGGGAATAGTTCAACGCTTATTGCGCGATCCGGCGGAATTACACCCTTAACCAAACACATAATCCAAGTGGATACAAATGTTGAAGTGGTGATGGAGGATGTCATGGTTCGAGTTATTGAAGGTCCGAAAAACGGGGAATTACAAGTTGGGGGTATGGCTCAAAGTGAATTCAGTTTGGGTGAGATGGCATCGGGTGATGTGAGGTATGCGTCAACGGAGGGTTCGGGTGGAAGAACTGAATTGGGGAGGGATGGTTTCCGGTTTAGCGTGGAAGTGGGTGGTGCTGGTGGGAGTAGTCACGTGGATATAGCGATATACCCGGAAGCTTATTGGGAGCCATTGGTGGTGAGTAATTACAGAAAATATGTTTTTGTGGCAAGAAAACAAAGGTTAATATTATTAATGATTTGCAGATTGGAGCAAACCGGAGCGTTAGTGTTGGCGAAAATAGTTCTGCAATGATTTCGCAAAATTCAATTCATATTGCGAATCCCCATATTCCTCCGGCGGACATAGTTTTCACTTTGGTCAAATTACCAAGTCACGGATATCTAACAATTGACCCGTCGCCTTCACATGGTAAGTGAACTACATATGCAAACATTTTTCAAAATTTTTTTTGCAATTCTTCTTTTCCTAATTGCAGAAGAATCTGAAGACGTCTCTGTTACCATGTGGGACCAAACAACATTAAACGAAGGACGACTCCGCTATGTCCATTCCACACCAAACACATCATCCGATTCCATGACTTTCACCATAACAAATGGTGTACTCTCACTTTCTCCGCTCATCCTAACTTTCACCGTGATCCCATCCACCCTTCTCCTTACTTCCTCCACACCCATCATTCTCCAAGAGGGGTCTTCTACACTCATCAACTCCACCCACATCCACCCTAGTGCGTATTACTTTGAGGGGAAGGTTGTTGACCTCCGCATATTAGAGGGACCAAAACATGGTCACCTTGGACTTCTCCCTCGACCTGATGACCCACTTCCATCTACACCTATTCTTTACACCCACGTCTCTCAAGGGACCTCCCTCCTCTATACACATGACGGATCTGAGACTGACATGGATGAGTTTACAGTGGTGGGTGTGGCTGTTGTGGGAGGGGTGCGATATGCCAGTCCGCCTTGCAGAATATCCATCTCAATCCTCTCAACGAATGATCAAGTGCCAATAATCGTGAACAACTCGGGTGGATGGGTGTGGTTGGGTGGATCCACGCCATTAACTAATATCCAGTTGGCGGCAACCGATGCCGATTCGGAGGAGGGACAACTCACATTTTATGTGGTGGGAAGTCGCGGAGGTTATCCCGCGCTGGTATCGCGACCGAATGATCCGCTCACAAACTTTACTCAAGCACAGTTAAATGCTTCAACCTTAGTGTTTGTGCACAAGG
>JAQFZJ010000748.1:0-17623 GCA_034695645.1 Folsomia fimetaria
TGATCTCAACCTTTGAGGAGAAGTCATTTAACGAGGTTACATTGATACTGATCAGGTATCAATGTGACCTTGTTGCATCATTGTTTACTAAAGCATTATTATTTTATCATCGTTGTTGCACTAATCATCCATCCATCCGCCCAGTTCTGTTATCTGGTCTTCACAGTTCTTACATAAGTCCTGCCTATGAAGTGTACATGCATTTATAATAACAAACAAAACCTTTAATAATAATGATAACTCAGTTAAACAAACCAGTCTTTGATGTATGGATCTATGTGCATACGACTGCGTGAATCATACGCAAATGAAGGAAGGAAATAATGGAATAAGGAATTTGATGAGCTCATTCCATTATTCGCATGTAATACAATTCCGTTTAAATAATAATTTCTACATGGAAATCAATGCCCAAAGGTTTCATTTCATTCATAAAACTAAAACTAGACATTACTCATTTATGAAACATTTCGGATTATTCCAATCTCTTCTTCATTTTCATCTTCTATAATGTCCCATGTTTCTTCAAAATAGAGCCCATTTGTTGGATATCGATACCTCTCTGACTCATAAAATAAATTAAATTACCTTAAGTTAAGAAATTCTTAGTCTTTTGGGAGTTAGGTACTCGTTACTTTATTTATTTATTGTCAAAGGAGATGAAGAAAGATTTACAAGCTAAGAAAACAATTTGAGTTGACTCACATTTTAATTATTTGGCCAATTACAATATTACATCCACTTCAACTACTTGGTTTCATTTATATATTTCATGAACAAGTCAGTCGGTCGGGATTTCGATTCGTGACCAAAAATTCTATGCAGATACATCGTATACCATAAAATATTAAGTACGATATAGCTGCATAGCTTTCATGTTTTAGTTTATGTCAGTCAGAGTCAGGCAAACACTCATTACACTATATGAATCGTATAATACGATACACTATTATATATGTATGTGGCAGGGCAGATAATTACATGGGATTTTGTTTATATTATGTACTTGTCGTTTCATTTCATTTAATTTCCATTTCATTTTATTAGTTTGTTGTCAATTGTGTGGTTTGGTTTATTAACTGCAGAGACATGGATAATATACTGATTACTGATTAACTGTCATACAACAAGGAACAGAGTTCCAGTCTGCATTCAATCACACTCTAATCCAGGTCACTCACTCATTCATGCAGGTGTCAGACACAATTGATTGATTAATTTCCGTGTTTAATAAGTGTTATAACTTGGCGTAAAATGGGACGACGCCGTTTTCTGCAAGGAATTTGGCAAAAGTTAAGCTTCCCCTCTGACGGTGGAGGTAGTGGGAATGAGAATGAAGAAAATAATTTTGGCAATACGGAAGAGGTTTTCAGTCCATTATCATCTTCACCGACTAATAACGATAATGACAAGGTTAGATTTGATTTCTTATTATTATTTACATTCTTAAGATTTGAGAATGTCGGGGTGCACTAAATATCGGGAAGATTTAGGCCATTCTTCTTCCGGTTCTGAATTTTTTATTCCTCGTGCGAAACTGAATAGTATGCATAGTATCTGTAAACAAAGTCCCATCACCATTATCACAATGATGAATAATAACACGTTTAACAATAAGAAAGTGAAACGAAGAGCTCCCAGTCCTCCAAAAGTGTACCGATCTGTGGCACCCCCTCCTCCTATACCCCCACCATTACCACCCCCACCACCACCTCCCCGCATCATTCGAAGTGACAATATAGTAACTACTACTGAAAAAGAGACAAATCGATCCCAAGGGACAAAGACAAATGAAAGCAGTCTGAGGAGAAGAAGAAATTCTTTGCGTTCTAATAATAGCACCACAAATAATAACAATAAGCAGGTGTGGGTTGCCCAGCTAAAAAAAGAAGAATCTTCCACATCCACCTCAAATTCATCATCCTCATTTTTATCATCATCCACATCCACCACCTCCTCCTCGTCCTGTTCTTACTGCGATGAAGGTTTCTCTACCGACTCATTGTTAAGTGGGAGGAGTAGGAGCAGATCATCTAAAGTGAAGAAAGCAGTGCAAGGAGGCGGGAGAAAGCAGCATCGGCGGAGAAAGTACAAAACACAGGAAGAAAGGAAGGAGAAGAAAATGATTGATGAGAAAATGTTGCGTTCTTCCAATAATAAAGAGAAAGTAGAAGAAGAAGGAGAAGCAACAAATAACGATTCCGAATTTGAACTGGATCCTCTGGAGGAACGAGAAGATTATGACGATTGGCTTGGGAGAAGAAAGAATGGGATCAACAACAGAGAAAGAAGTAGCTCTTATTCCACAGAGGAAAAGGCAACAAATAAGAGAAAGTATTCTCTCTGGCCGGCTTCTTTTCATAATCCTACCACTACAGCCACCACTACTACTTCATCTGAATCTGGCTCAACCTCAACAGATCCAGATTGTAAGCATGGGAGAAGGAATAATAATAGAAAAAATAAAATATGGGCTCCTTCAACTAAGCACAACAAGGATAAGCAGGATCATCGTCATGATAATTCTCATCTTCCTGACAAATCATTTGCCACTGTTAAGCGTGGGCTAAGCATAAATCGGGCATCAGCGATGGGAAGTTTGATCAACATTCGTCCTTCACATGATGATGCTGACGATGACCAACATTTGAAGAAATCGTCTCCCGTTTTGCACACCCTGCACCATCACAACCACACCCATTCACGGTCACTCCCTCACTTTGCTGCATACTCGCCAGCTGGTGATGATAACAATGAGGAAGATCATTCAGACCATGAATGCACCATCCCTCAACGGAGAAGTTCAAGACGCCTCACTTTCAGCCCACAAGCTACCATCTTTCCAGAAACTTCAGAATCAATTATTTCACCCAGAAATAGGAGGAATCGATTCTCAACGGATTGGGAATCCTTCAAAAAACGGGGTTCAAGTCTCACCCTAAATTTCGGGACTACTTTCTCTTTCTCGAAATATTTTCATAATACAGAATCACCTAAAATAAACAAGGAATTTTTCAGCCTGGGAAGAAAAAAGATGATGAAAAGATGCAACCATTGTGAGGATTCTTCATCGTCCGGTTTTTACGACGGGGAAGAAGAATACCATAACACCAATGCCACCACCTCTCGTAAACCATCCTGGGCTTCCACCCTGTTTAAATCGTTTAGGATTAAAGGGTTAAAAAAGAAGAATAATAAAATTGGCAGTATGGATGATTACAACGACGATCCCCATCACAATTCTCCCTCAAAAACAAACAGGAGAAAGAAATCTTGTACAAGTTCTTCTTCAAAACCTCCGTTTAAAACTTTTAAGGATGTGACTCTTCATCTGGCCTCGGGCCAGCTTAAGGGAACAAAGGACGGCAAACTCATCTGCAATGTGCAACATGAAGATAGGAATAATAGTTTTAGTAATAATAAAAGTACACTTAAAGAGGATGAAATCTCCATTAAACTTCCCCTATCTTATCGTTCCCATGGTGTGAGCGGTTATCTTGGAGATAAAGAAAAAGATGCACATTCTAAACAGATTGGTCATGCTGAGGACCAACAAGAAGAATTTCATCAGGTAAAACTTCTAGTACAACTTTGCTTTAGCCCGAACCAGGATTTAGACCTATGATACACCCGTAGTGCCGTAGGCACTGACGGTAACCCTGAAGGTCCCTGGATAAGCACTCTAACGGCTTAGGTTCTATCCCTGGATTGTCTATTTCAGGTTAGGTTTTTAAGAACCGGAAATGGGTGTGCCCCTTTACGCCATGCGTGGGTCCGTATTTTGATTTTTTTAAACCTAACCTATTTTAAATAGGCAATGTAGGGGTGAATACTAAGACCCTAATTGGATCTATCCACAGACCTTAGGGTCCTTAGATAAGGGGTAGCGGAGTTAGTGATACGGCGCTGTCCGTGTCCGTGTTGCCCGTGTATTTTAGTAACTCCCGACTTAAGCTAACTGTTTATATAGCTCCATAATATGGAGTCCATATTTACCAAATGGCAACTTCAGTTTGCATGTATCCTGAAGATTTTGTCAAAATCGGACAACTTTGTGAAATCAGGGTGGGTCATCCTAGTGGGTCTAAATCCCCTAGGCAATAATATCTCGATAAACTACCTATACTTTAATATTTCTAAATTTTTAACCAAGTCCAATAAATGCACTCAATTTCAGCTCTGTACGACAACTTTCTAAAAGCAGTGTGGGTCGCCCTACCGGGTCTTCCCAAACAGAAATTTTGCTAATTTGACTCTTCATTCCTAGTTTCCACCCCCAAATGAACAATCACACCTGATTTCAGCCTTCTACGACCATTTCTTATATTGTGCACCAATGTGCATGTTTGTACCAAAGAGCTAAATCGGTCAACCCGTTCTTGAGTTATCTTCAGAAAGACGGACAGACGGACAGCACGGGTACATAAGCCCAGGTTCGGGCTATAAAGTAATTAATGTTGAGCATTAAAGGAAATCAAACACGTCGAAATTCACAATTTAGTTCCAGATTTATATCGAATATGTTAAATTGAATTCTAAATTATGTATGTATTTATGATTGCCAATGTAAGCATACGACATTATGTAAATAAGGGCATTTTGTCCCATGAATATAACACCACCAACCTGTCAATCCTTTAGTTTTTGTTATTTATTACAGAAGTAGTCGTAGTTCTTATTATTTTGGGTGCCACGTCACATTTATTTATTGGAGTGCATTAAAGCTATAACAAATCCTGCACATACATACACTAACCCTCCAGCTTTACTTACTTTCATTCCTTTTACACATTTATTTACATTTCTTTTCAAGTCACGTCCATCCCCTGTTATTCCAAGTGTCACTCACTCCACTCCCTCCCTCCATCCCTTATAACGCACCGAAATTCATTCCGTTTCGGATAGAAGTATAAGAGAAATCAAAATTATTTCAAACCTTGCTTGTTCCCAATTAATCACAATAAAATTAAGGGATGTAGTGTGTGTGTGTCCCTATTGGCTGACTGAGAAGACGTCACCCTTACTTGAAGTTAAAAGGACCATTTATTATTTTACAAAGTGGAGATTTGAGAGGAAATATATAGGTTCATCATTCTTTAATGGAAATGGATGGTGACCGATTTGTCATATTTTAGTACTCGATCCTACTCTTCTGCCTCAAGAACAAGTCGCTTTACTTTACTTGTCTTAGTTTCTGCTTCGTCTCCTTCTCGTCCTCGTGTAACTAAAACTGTTCGATTTCAAGAAATTGGTTGTGTGAGATGGAAAGAATTGCGATGAGGGATAGAATAAAATCCACCCATTTCTCTTCCTTTAAAAGCATCTCAGAACAAGAAGTAAAATCTCACTTTCTCTTCATTTTTTCACATTTTTCTTCCAACTTTGTGCATTTTTATTGCAACACAAAAGGCTCCAAATAAGGATAATATGCACATCCAACCAAACCACCAAAATCCATTCATCATTCTGTATCGGAATAATAATAATTCTCTCTTTCTCTCTCTCTCTTTCTGTATTAAAATTCAGGGCATGATTTTCCATGTTTATTCTCATCGCAGAATTCTATGCCATATGAATGAACAAGTCAAAGAGGAGATGCACGAGGAGATCAAACTTATCCTTTGTTGTTGGAGAGGAGACTTTAGCTTAGCTCCTGCTAAAAACAAAACCAAACAATGCAGGGAAGAGAGATGCATTCATTTATACATACATACGTACAATACATATGCATTCATGAAGTTATGGATTACTTATATGTATGTGTACAAAACTTGCTGGAGATTCCAAAACCAAAGCAAGCAAAGCACTCAACTTGTAGTTTAGTTTTTGTTATCCAAATAGAAATAAATTATAGAAATTGTGATTTAGTAGAGTAGACTTGAATTTTATTCTATCTCTACATAACTGGAGTCAGTTCTTTTCTGTAGAATATTCTAAAAAAATCACAGGATTAGAGTTATCCGACTCAACTATCTATCTTTCTTTGTTTGGGGGGAATTGGGGATTATGCTTGTCACCTTGAGGCATACACTCCACTTATTCATCCCATCCACCCAATCCCTCTTTTATTATGCAAACTAACTCCATCAATTCTTACCCAAACAGACAGGAATAGAATGAAATAAAATCAATCGATATTTTAAAATACAAAGAAAATCAATCAATCAATCCTTCATCATGTCATAACAGGAAAAAGTAAGAATTAAGAGAATACTTTACATTTTGGTATGGTATGGCATAGTAGTAGAGGCAGGTAAAAACTGGGAAATATGCAATACAAACACCTACATGGCTAAGGCGATGATAAAATCCTTACATCATCAAACCAGGCAATACCACACGTATTACTTTTATTATTATCTTTATTATTGTGGTGAGAAAGTGGGGAGGAGAAAGGGAAAGACAGCCCGCAGAGAAAAAGTCAATTCTTTTACCACATGGGACCCTTCTTCTTAAACAATAGGTTGCAATACAGTACAGAGAAACCATCTCTCACGCCCAAATGTTTACTTCATGTATAAATTTCAGTTGTAGAAATATAAATACGCAAATCGATTGGTCATCTTCCGGGATCATTAACGCTAAAAAGCTACAAAAAACCAGATCTGAAGTGTGGTTACGTTTTATATAATCTTATTGCATTCTTTTCCTAGCTTGACATTTTGGTATCCTCATCATTTCATCATGCTCATTGAAGCGTTGAAAATCCTGGGCATTTGTTCAGGATCCAATACAACCCAATCCAACTTCCATCCCGTAATAAAATAATGTTATTATTGAAGAAGAAGAGAGAAGAGAATGATGGAGAGAACAGAAATGCATGGTGTGGTGTGGTTGGTATTATTGGGAAAAAATAAAAGAAAGCTACATACGTAGTAGACCACCAGATTTTATTACTTTTCTCCTTTCCTGCCGATCTGCTCCCTCTCTTTCTTTTGTGACGGACTCATCCAAGTAAAACAAAATTCTGGATGGGATGCGGCGATGTGATAAAATAATATAATAAGTGAAGAAAGGAGTTCTGCTCTGTTGTGGAATGGGATGGATAAGCCTGAGGCAAGACAAGGAGAGATAAGTCAAATAAAACATGATAAGATCAAGATATGATAATATAATCCGAGTTGATAAGTTTTGTCACAAAATTTGCACCGACTGTCACCTTCACTCAAATATTTGCAGAATTATCTTTCTTCCTTTCCCTACCTTATCTTGATGTGACTGGAGTAGGATACTTTTATTAGCTTATCTGGATAAATTTTTATTCGTCTGGTTTTTTTAGAATGAATAAAATAGAATGGTGAGAGTAAGTGGTATTCACTGTTCAATGAATCGAATTTAATGAACCGAACCAACACTTTTATCCATTTATTCCTCCATATACGTCGCCCTCGTCTCCATTTAGTTGGGAAAAAGTAAAGGAAATTATGCTTTACTTTTTCCGTACTTTCTTCAACAATTTATCCCGAATAATTTACTGAATAACGATAATATAAAGTTAAAAAGTAATACGCTTCCCAATTTATGTCAATTAATTTATATTCAAAACTGGATCAGTTCAAAATTCAACGGAATTCATTGAAAAGTTCTGTGCTTTGTTTTGTTTAGGTTAGTTATTATGATCCATGTTTTCTTTGCGTCAAGTTACGAAAGCATATATCTTTTTGATAAAATGAGGATAGCTTTTCCCAAAAACAATTTATTATTTGGGCTGACTGACAACCATGAAACTATTACTCCCTCCCGACATCCGCATCCTTACATGAACAAACTTTCCCCCTTTCTTAAATGCTTCCCCTTTTCCTCAGTTTGTTTAGTTCCTCAGAATTTAGTTTAGTTTACTTTTTAGTAGGAGAATGAAACCTCTCACTCATGGAGATGGCCTGAATGTCATGAATGTCATTATTGCGTCAACTCACGCCTACAAGTTAACTTTATATGTAACACAATATGCGCTAAAAGTTAAAAACAACGGCAAAGTTTTACGCTGTAGAAAAACTTGACCATGTATCTCGAGCTTTATTATTCTTTCTTTTGTTACAGAAAGGGAATCTGGATGACGAACTGCGTCGTAGAAGTGGATCATCGTCCTCTTCATCCTCCACCCAACCTGCCGTGAATCGTTCTAGTGGGAGTTCCACCTCTTCTGGAGAAATGGGAGGGAGTGGTTCACCCAGGCATTCTTTTTTAGGGAGAATGACCAGCAGTACATCTAAGGAGGGCAGAGGAAGAAGAGGGTCCACACATTCCACATCCAACGAAAATACGAGAGATAGCTTCAGCAATAATGGTCAGGGAGGTAAGTAATAAGAAATTTGTGCCAAAACCTATTAATTTTAGTTTAATCTTCTCCATTCATCATATATTCATACAATTGAACAAGTAGTATTAGTTTAGTCAATCCATAGTCAGTTATTATGTCAGTGAATTGAATGAGTGAATGAAATGAATAAGGGCAAGTCTTCATTCCTTCAAGTAACCACTTTCTTATTAACTCACTCACTCCAACTTAAGTAGTCTAATGTAATGTAATGTAGTCCGCATAAACGTAATGAGGGGCGACATTAGCATAATTTATGAGGCAGAGTCATCCAAAGTCAGAGAAAGGTTCCTTTATCATCCATTTCCTTCTTTTGAGAAGAAGAAGCCGTACTGGTTTTCCCTTCATTAAGTTTTATTCCTTCGTCGTCTCTTTCTTCGTCTGCCTTTGATCTCGCCATTACTTACTTTCTCCACTTTCTCCACTAACAAGAATTCAAATCGGGTATGTGTCACCTTTAATTTTGTTCTTGCTTAAAGAAAAAGAAGTTCAATTAAGCAGATTGCTCAAGTAGAGAGAGAGATGGTGATAGAAGATTTATTGAGCAACTGACGCAACGGATTTCATTCCAGTCCTAATTTTCTGTGAAAATACATTGAACTTAGTAGTAAAACTGGTTATAAAGTAAAATATTATGCCGTCAATTATACAGTATACTCCACATAAATAAAATGGCCGTCTATGACAGAGTCCCTCAAAATAATAATAATGATACATACGAGTCAACTTAAAAGACAGAGAGTTAAAGAGACTAAGAGACAAAGAATACGCTCCTCAGACGAGACCCCCACCGTCTCTTCACCATCTCCTCCAGAAGTATAAAAAGTAAAGATGGACTTCTAAAAGTTTTATGAGA
Source organism: Folsomia fimetaria (assembly GCA_034695645.1). Taxonomy (NCBI): domain Eukaryota; kingdom Metazoa; phylum Arthropoda; class Collembola; order Entomobryomorpha; family Isotomidae; genus Folsomia; species Folsomia fimetaria. The sequence continues at coordinate 9,174 of JAQFZJ010000748.1, forward strand.
TAGTATTTGGACACCAAAAGCGGACGAAACGAACAAAACCGTCACCTCATGTGCCACCGCCTCCATCTTCAACTATTATTTTCTTCCATTTTATTACTCCTTCTTCTTCCTTCTCTCGATGTAAAAAATGCGCTACTTACTTCTTTCTTTCCTTTACCTGTGGAGCAAAATGGGCTAGGTTGGGTTGGATGCAAAATAAATTCAATTTGAATGTACGGGCTAACAATAAGTAAGTGTACACAAGTTGAAGAAGAATGATAAGGTCCACCTACAACTTTTAACTTTTAGACCCATCAATACTTTTGTGGTTGGTTGGTTGGCGGTGAAAGACGTTCTTTATCTTCTTATCGGTAGCTTCGTTCTCTCGTAATTGCTTCCTTTCTCTGCCCACCACACCATCTGATCAGACCGTGTTAAGTTAAAAAACTTCTAGTACAGCTTTGCTTAGCCCGAACCAGGATTCGCACTTAATACCCGTCAAGTCCCGTTCATATTGCATCATATTGGCAAATGACAACCCTTTGTTTGCTACACATAACCCAAGAATGGGTAAGGATAACACATTAGACAAATTCTTCATTAAACTTAAAGAGATAAGTTTCTACAGAGAAAGAAATGGGAAATTACTAGAATCCCTATAATATTGAGATTCTGATGGGCTGCCATACAGGGTTGTTCAACCGTAAATTTCAGCAATTTAACTGCTATGGAGTATTATTCTCATACCGAATTTCAACCTTCTGCGATCATTAGGAACATTATGGACCAATGATCCTATCCGACTTATATGGCCCTATCATGCCCATGTTCGAACTTGTTAGTTGCATTGCCTATGTGCATGTGTGTATCAAATTTGAACGAAATCGGTCAACTCGTTCTTGAGTCATCGTCAGACAGACATACAGTGCAAGTGTACATAAGCTATGGTTCGGGTTAAAACTGACCAAGAGTGGAATGTAATGGAATAGATAGATAAATGTGGTAGTGGTTGGTTGGTGGTGGTGGTAATCAGAGTCTACTTGTTCTCTCCACAAACTTTCTTTCTGGTGTGGGCTGGGTGAAAGTTATCAACAACAGATCAGGCAGGCAAAGAGAAAGTTTGTTGGGCAGGAAATGACGGGATCAAAATCGAATGGACGATGGACGGAGAAACAGGAGGAAAGAGAGAGAGATGAAAACTTTTCCTACTTTCACTTCAAACCGCATCATCATCATCTCATCCAAACTTTTCTGGTCGGTGGCGGTGTAACATGTGCGTCTTTTACTTCGCTAACCAACCACAGGCCACCACCTTTCACTCACATCTCCCACAAAGTTTGCCTTAAGTTTTGAAAAACATCACGTTCTGTGCATTGAATAGAGAAAGGAAAAGTCAAGTCAGGAAGAGCGGTCCTATATGGGACACAAGCTGCTGTTTGCGACAAAACGATCGTGATGGGGAGATCAATGCATGTCGTGTCTATAAACATCTTCCTATTGTTAAAGAAGCAGCATTTATTTACAACAGAACAAAGACAGTAAATAATTACAAATCAATCAGTTAATATAAACCTATTCACAGATCATATCTAATTTACGAGGTACTTTCTACCTCTACTCATCCCATTCTTGGATCCAATCAGACATTTGGTGACACTATAAAGTGTGAAAGTGCCATTTGCTTTATATTTCTCTCTCCATTACATAATGGTTCTTGGCCTGGTCACACTAAAGACAAAAGAGTAGGGATATATCTATAGAAAGATCGAGGAAGAGACAGCGTGGGTGGAAATAACACCGTATTTTATTTTATTGCGTCATTTCCGTCCTAATGATAAAAGCTATCAAACAAAAGTTTCATACTTAACGTAACCACCCTCGTACGTACTACATCCTCGCTTAGATAGATACCTTTTTTGATCTCCTATCATACATACCTTTATTCCCTTTCTCAATAATATCCATCCTTCCTTACCGACCAATGAACTCAACTTCATTTTAGTAAAAGGAGGGAACGAGCACTTTCTCTCAATCAATTAAATATAATATTATATTCAATCAAGTAAGTATTCATGATACAATAATACGTTATTCTTTTTATTTAATTTTTCTTGTAGAAGATGCTGACCTTCATCCCTTTGTTGCATCATTCTCGTTGACCACTCCCCTCGAAAACAATTGCGAACATGCAGCATCTTCGGAAGAAGAATTCACTTCTTTGGGCAGTTCACTTGGTGGCGGTGGCGTCCTTTCTCCCTATGATGGTCCCTTTGATGGAGCTGCTATGGCGTTGGTGGATTCACAACCCAGTCCTTATGATCGTCACGCGCTTCGATATAAGGTTTGTGGTGGTAACTGTAATTCTTAGACAAAAAAATACCACTATGGTCATTAAATAAATCTTCATTTTCCCCAATTTCCTGTTCCTTCAACCTCCCATTACGTTCCATGTATCCTTCCTCATATAAACAGGATGAATGGTTATTTTCCAGTTTATCCTTAATTTTAAGGACCTCTACCTCTTTCTCAAATAAATTTTCAACTTTTGCGCAATACTGATTAATGATGATAGTCATCCATTGTTTTTTTAATTTTCTTCTCCAGAAAGGGGATACCATCCAAATAATCTCCAAGAAAGCAACGGGTCTATGGATTGGTAAAATTGGTGATCAAATTGGCCACTTCAAATTCATCAATGTGCGAATCCTCCCCGACCTTGGTGACCACTACCGCTCTTCTCTTCACGATCTCGAGCACAACCACACCCACCACATTACATCCTCATCCTCAGTCATTGATAGACAACGCATGGCGGACATGATTAGTGGAGAAGACGGCGGAACTACTACTGCTAATAACGACAAATCTGCAGGTTCAGAACACGTAGATGTATCGTCGCCAACAATGTCACGAGCTAGAATCAGGGATAGTGCTGGAAATAAGCTCATGCCCAGGAACGGAAGGCCAAGAAGTGTTGGGGATTTATTACACAGGATTGGATTAGACGTAAGCCAACATATATTGATTGAAAAATTACACTTTTTTAAGATTTAAGATTTAAGATTTATTTATGATTAATCGTGTTTTGTCATTTTTCCACAAAACGACGACAAAACTATTAAGAACATATTTAAATCAAAAAGCTTTCATAAGCTAAACCTATTTACTTCATCTGCTCACCCACATCATTTTACTCAAGTAACGTTCTTATTTTAGCGTTACTTGAGCAAAAGACTTTTATTTCTAGATTTGAATTTTGGGATAGGTTAAAGTAAATGCATTCGATTGAGATCACTGAAGAGATTAGATTAGTTCCGCTGTCACAATGTCATCCAGTCAAAGGAAAGAAGGAAAGAAAAGGAAGTTGGAGTGAAAATAAATGAGAAAAAGATACATCAGATCAGATAATATGTCACCAAAATTAAATTAACTTCTTTCCAAATACATCTTTTTTGAACTCTTTGCATTTGGATTTGATTGATGTTAGTTCAAATAATCTCTTCTTGACTTCTTCCTTCAAAGAAACCCAAGCTCTACATACTCCTTCGCCTTTCTGACATTTAACTTATTTAACACACCCTCATTTCATCATCTCAAGTCAAGTTAACCACGCCAAATAGATGGATCACTCTCTTCCGTTAACAAAAGAACTCCTCGTTAATCATCTCTTTTTATTCAAAAGGGGACATTAATCCACAAATCCGAAAATCTGTTGAAATTTCACTAAACTTTATCTCAACTTTTTAAATCAAATTTCAAGTCTTGGTTTTTCTATATAGAATGAAAAAAATACAACTAGTTTCAGTTGTGGAATTTGATTTAAACTACTTTGTTCTCGTCTTTTCCCTCTCTATTAAAAGTTCATTCAGTTGTAAAACATGTTGTGAAAGGGAGGGAAGAAGGGTGGAAGATTCCTCTGTTCTCACTTTATTTTGTGCGACACAAAACTACTACTACATACATGTTACACATCCAAAAAATACCTATAGACATACTTACCAGCACCCTAACCACGCCAATTTAGTTTTCATTCGAGTGCATGCATTCAAAAATTCACAAAGTCAGCAGAAAAAGTGTTTCCCTCTCTTGAGAGGGGATAGTCTTGACTATAATGTATAAAAAAAATAAGAAATATGTAAGTTTGGATAGTATGCGAGGAGTGAGGGAAAGTAAAGGGAGTCAACATTTTAGTTTATAGCCAAATGTGGAGGATTACATAAGAAATGAATAGAACTTGTTCCTCGGGACAGTCTCATCATCATCATTTCGTCCACTTTTCTCTCTCTCTGCTTTTATTTGGGTTTGTCCACTTTCACTATTTATTTCTTGAGAGAATTGGACTCTGGAGAAAGTAGAGGAGCAGGCCGAGAGGACGGAAATGAATGCATCTGGACAAGGGTCTTGACAAGGAGAACAAGTGGTCACAATTATAAAATTTCAGAACTTGCAGAATTCTTTCCTTGGAAGTTTTTTCTAAGATTTATGAATTTATTGAGTTTGCTTGCTTGCCTATTATTACTGAAAAAAGGTTAAATTGTAAGCTTGGGAATTGGACCATGTTTGTAAAAAGAGTCGGAAGTGGTGTGTAGTGACCTAGTTCGTATCTCGTTCTTCTCTGTAATCCAATGTACAGATAGTTACTAACTAGACCTCCTCTTCTTTAACATCTAGTCAATAGTTCGATGTGGTATGTGGGCACTTGTGCGGAAGATAAGGTCCATAAAAAGATAAGTCATTCATCATTTCCCTCCCAAAAAGTTATAGAGTTTGGCAATATCTCATCGAATTCATCAGTCAGACCAAACACGATAGGTTGAGGAGAAGTATAAAACTGGAAAGAGATCACCTCCCCCTCAGGGTATTTCCATACTCGCAACACGTTTCTCATATCCACACTTTCACCACTCGAAACTTTCACCATTTTGCAAACTAGTCCAACCCAACCAGACAAATATCCACCCTCCCATCTCGTACTACATTGCAAACTACTGCTCTAGTTAGTTTCCGTTGAAGTGGAAAAAATAAGAGTGGAAGAATTTAATAAAGAAAGAAATGCCCAATATTAAAAAAGTGACCTTTTTTGCAGGAACACATTTCTCTCTTCATCCTGCATGGTTTCGAGACCCTGGATTTGTTTAAGGAACTGGAAGAAGAGGATTTAGACCGTTTGGGAATTCTTACCGAGAATCATCGAGGCAAGATACTCACCGCGGTGCAATTACTGAGAGAATATGATGACACCACTGCTGGTATATGTAATCCTTCTGCTTCAACTCCCACATACCATCCAATTATTCAAGGAGAAGGTGACACCCAGGAGGAAGTGGTTGTCGCTGAGCCTGATAACCGTCCCCCTGCACAAACTCTTTACCAATATCAATACTATCAGCAGAACACTCCAGCCAAGAGTGGAGGCAGCAGTGATAACACCATCAGTCCAATGGATGGCAGATGTGTAGAAGGAAATAGCCAGGATCATAAAAATGATGAGGTACGTTTGAAAATTATTGCATAAAAATGCAATGATGATCATCATAACTGACTTCTCTTAATCTACTATCATACACAGGATGACCCTGACGAATGTGGCGTGCAAACCACTGCAGTTCAAGTCCATCAACACTACAACCCCACAACTCCTAGCAAACAACAACAGCCATTATTGTACCGCTTCTCTTCCTTCACTCAGCGTGACTCTGGCATCTTTGAAGGAAAAGAGAGCTTCCTTGACCTACCGCACCCACTCCACCCACATTCGTCTTCTGTTGACCCTGATACGGAACAAGAGATAATCTTATCCCCTATAAATCTTCCCCAACAACAGCAGTCTAATAGCAATAGTAGTCCCCATAATTCCAATTCCTCTCATTTTAAAGTGCATGCATCCGCCAATATGAAACCACTCCCCACTCCTCCACCCACAGGTACCGAAATTGGTGGGGGCGGCGGAAGAAATCGGTTTTTGCAGGCGAAATCTCTTTTTGAATCTAACGGTTTTCCAGTCATGATGCTCAACAAGGGGGGAAACAACTCGTCTAACTACGACAACGTTCAGCAACAGGATAACAAAGGTGCTAGATTTCTTTACTGTGAGAAATCTAGTGACTCTGGAATCAGTTTGTGCACTAATTCGCCACCCCCAATCATAAGGAGCGAGTTCAGATCTTAATAAAAATAAAGCAGCTTACAAGTCTGATAATATATGTATAATAATTATAAGTCTAACTTATCTTATGTAGTTTTAGATAATGATGACACTATACGACTTGCACCTTCTCAATACACTAAAGTAGTCACGATAAGTTTTAGATGATTCCGATCATTATCTTTGCCTAAATAAAGGAGAGTTGCGTAACTTCACTTCATTCAACAATTGTGAACATCCAGTATCGTAATCATTACGTAATATGTTAATTGATAAGACAAAGAGTGGTAAAAGAAGGAAGAAATGCTGTGCTAAAAATTTGCTACCTTTATAATTTAGAAAACAGTAATCTAAAAAATCTAGATGGCAACTAATGGTAGGGTAATTTTAAGATAAGCCAGCGTAAGTCCGTGCTAATTGCTAATAAATCTACGATTTGATATATAAGTTCATAAATTAAAGAAGAAAATCAAATCAATAAGATGATAATTGAATGTCATATCATAAAGAACCATACCATTAACTTCTATAAGTATATCTACAACAGTATATATACTGTCACATATGACATAAATTAATATAATGAATATAATGGATGAATATAATAATGGATTCCTAATAAATATGATTGATTTTCAAAACAATGCTTATTCAAATGTAATTCATTTAATTGAATCAAATTCAAATATTAACAAATAGTAATGCAGTAACAAGTTCTCGGGACGATTTGGATTGAAACAGAATTTTCGCAATGTTGCGAAAATTCTTTTTGGTTTCCTTAGTTTTTGAAAAACAAACATAATTGTTGTTGTTGTAGGTTATTTCTTGATCAGTACAATTAAATGACTGGTTTCCACAAGTAACACGAAAAAGAAGAACATAAAAAATCATAAAAAAAAGAATTCTAAGGCGAGATTCCAAATTGAAAACAAGCCTCCGACCCCCGCCCTCCTCCCCCGTCTCGCCGTGGCAAAACGGTGGGGGCGGGGTTTGGAAGCAAGTCGTAAAATACATATTCAAATACATATAAGTTCTATCTTATAGTAAAATAAATACACAAAATATTTTATAAAAAAGTTACTTACTTTAATTTTGATTCCCTAAGTGCATCGTCCTTTTAAAATTTACACCATCACCTTTTTAGCCCGAGCCAGGGCTTATGTACCCGGTCTGTCCGTCTGTGTTGCGATAACTCAAGAACGCGTTAACCGATTTTGATGAAATTTTGCACAAACATGCATATAGGCAATGCGACGAACGAGTTCGAAGATGGGCTTGACCGGTTCAGTGGTGGACCGGTGGTGGTCACACCAGTGTAGATATTTGGCAAAATTTTGGTTTTTTGGTGGTTGATGAAGAAACACTACAGTGCTTTACATGTTTATTTGTAATGCATGTATTTACCATCACGAATATACCGTAGCATTCGTAATCTACGAACATAAAACTAACAACCAAAAGGATTGACTTCTGGCTCATTAGTTGAAAGTTGACACTTAATGTAATGTGTCATTTGAGATTTGAACAAAGGAGAATAAATGAAAATGCAGTGAAATGCATGAATGATCACAGCATTCACTCATTCCATATAACAGCATTTTTCTATTGCTTGACTGCGTTATGAAAATACATTCTCATGATAACGCTTCCCAAACCCGCCCCCACCGTTTTGCCACGGCGAGACGGGGGAGGAGGGCGGGGGTCGGAGGCTTGTTTTCAATTTGGAATCTCGGCTTAGAATTCTTTTTTTTATGATTTTTTATTTCATATTTTAAAGCGTAAACACAGAATTTTTATTTATCTTAAATTAATTAAAAATCTATTTAAAAAGTTATTATTAATAAAAAAAAATTAAATCAATTTTAGCGAATTTTAGCGAGTTTTAGCGAAGATTTTCAAATTTTAAAGCTTACGCCACTTTAAAATTAAAAATTAAGACAGACAGACATTCCATTCTCATAAAGTTTCCTCCCTTATAATAAATAAATTATCTTACTATAAAACTGAGTAGCCTTGGAAATTTATCAGCATGCGTCTTAATCAACCAATTTTGGCACAATCAGTACCATTCTATGCGTTATAGAAAAAATCCAATTTTCAACGAATTTTAGAAAATCGAGTTTTCAACCGATCTGGACGGGACTGGTTGCATTAGATAGCCCAGCGAATGGGCTTCAAAGTTTGTATTTGAATGTTTTTTCTATAGCGAATATTTGATAGAAATTTCTCAGGTGATAGGAAAAAAGTCCAAAAAAAATTTCACTTAAAAGCTTATAACTCAGCCATTTCTGAACCGATTTCAACCGGACCGGTTGCATTCGTAATT
>JAQFZJ010000749.1:0-17608 GCA_034695645.1 Folsomia fimetaria
ATTTACAAAAGAGAAAGCAAGAGCACTTAACTTTTACTACATTTAAGAACTTTCTCTCTATCTCGCACTAGCCAAACCAATAAATCAAGTCTCATACTACTTACTCTTTAAGGCTAAGAGCCTTAGCATTGTCAGTATTAACAAGAAGGAAAGGAAGTATTACAATTCTATTCAAAAGCCAAAGATTAAAGATTAATTATTGAATTATTAGTAAATTATTGATAGCAGGGCGAAATAATATATAATATTCTCAAATAGATAATTAACACTCAATGGAGAAAGTCGAAATTCTTATAGATTTCAATTTTAGATTGATTTTGTCTGATTCTATCTATACCAGATAATAAGTGAGGTCACTACTACTTTAAAGAGGATAAAAACTATTTACTGTGCAATACTTTAGTTACTCAGCTTAATAAGTAAAAAAAATACTGATTAATTAAATAATTTAAAGATGATGATCTTACATTATACATGTTTATGTATAACTAAACTTTCTCCGAATACTTTCACCATAGCCGAAAATGGTTAAGGAATGTCCTAAAAATTGAATTTTTTTACTTTCTCCTACGATATCTTGTCAGTTGTCAAATGTACAGGGTAACCCGTCAGTCAGTCTCATCTTCAGTGAAAGAATTATAATTTCATTAAAACGAAGATTAATTAATAATCTCCAAGTTATATACTCAAGTCCTATTTAATTAACTGAAGGGATTTTCAATACTAAAATACATGCATTGAATCGGCGCAATATATTTAAGATTTTTTTAAAAGCAGGTTTTACAACAATCCGAGATCACCAAAACCAAACTCTACTTCTGTAATAGCACGTCATAATTTAATACACAACACAGTGGAAACTATTCTATTAAATAAATAACTACTAAATTAAGAAATAATTAAATATAAATTATTAGTCATAAGAGTAATAAGATAATGATGGATGACATTTTTAAAGTAATAATATGTATGCATTAATCCTGAGGGAAAGTTACGGTAATTGTGGTATGGATGGATGGATAAAGGTCAAATACGGCGATGAAGATGCTACGAGAGATTAATGATACGAAACTATTGGATTTAATCGAGCAAACTTATTTATTATGATTACATTGTAATTGACCAGTACTTCATTCCCTACTAAATAATGAATGACTTTATTTAAATGGAAATCTTATAATTGGAATAATATAATTTCTTCACAAATTGAAATGGAAAATGAAATTATAAGGAATAAATCTGTTTTGTACACTGGACTCAAAATGGCGAGGGTGACCGGCATCCTTGGAGTAAAGGGACATACACGTCATCATCATCACTAATATCAGTCTCATCTACCACCTCATTATTGTTCGTGTCACAGGAAGTTGACGGATTTTTCTCTTCAGATACCAAATTAATTTGCAAACTTGGCATGTAAGGCACTCTGTCTGGGTGAGCTTCTTCCAAGAGAGAATGGACTTTATTATAAATTACTTCCCTTTTCGGTTCAACATCTTCTGATTTGAACCAATTTCTCAGGCAGGGCAAAGGTGGATGACGAGAGCGAGAGATTGGAAAATCGCGAAAAAAATTCTCGAAAAAATGCAGCACATAATTTCCACAATCATACCAATTTTGTTGTTGTGGTACGTCCGGAACTTCGAGGGGGATGGCGGTGCTGCTAAACGACAGTTGGGTACCGTATCGCTCCTAAGGAAGTAGAGGTATGATATTTAGATAGAAATTACAGATAATACACTTTAATTACAATTACTAACCTTCCACTCTGTCTCTAGAAAACTCCGGAGTGAGTCTGCAATCGCTTTGTGGTCCAGTCCGAGTGATTTGAACGAGTCGAAGATTATTATCATGGGTTTAACGTTACTATTACGTATTATTCTTCTGTTCAGAAAATTTTCTAGTTTCGTAAAGTCATCCTTAGATGCCTTTCTTACAGGAGATCTGGATCTTCGAGCACCGCTACGAGTCTGGACGGAGGGTGTCGGCTCTGGCGAAATGACACTAGTTGCGACCATGGAAGAATAACAAATAACCGCTAGGATCCAATGTCCACTACAAAATTAACAGTTGGACTTACTTTAGAATTTAATTCAATTTAAATATCAGTTGTTTTGTTAGCTTACTCTTCAGGAATCGGCAAAAAGATGAAATCTTTCAGAAACAAATCTTCAATCCCCTTCGTCCAGCTGAACGTGGTATTTTTGATAAAGCTTAAATCACTACTTGTCCTTGTCCCTTGATTTCGAGTACTCTTCAATTTCTTTTCACGCAATACCCAGGATTGGTAGAACAAGGAAGAAAAAACGACAATCCTTTTGAGATCCACGGGAAGAATTCCATCCAGATGAACATAGCTGGTCCAGAAATCGATAATTTTGTCATTGAGGAATTCTCCTGGTTGAAGACAATTAATATCGCTCGCATATAAGGTCACATCCCCCTTGATACCACACGCTGTGGACTGAAATTCCAATAATCTGTTCAAACAAAAACATAGTAAGATATACATAAATGTAGCTTAACTTAACTAATTTTTAATTACTAATTAAACTCACAGTCTATTTTCTTCCTCCTTTTCTTTGGGCGCAGATGTTGACGTTGTAGGGCTGGAATCTTCGTCATCGTCTATACAAATGATTTTTGCAGTGTTCCTCAAAATCATTTTATATGTGTATGTGAAACCAATTGAACTATTTAATTAGTTAAAAATTAATTAATTGATCACAACAGCAGCTGAATCATTACTATTTAATTAATTTAAGATCTGATGTATGTTGTGTATGTTGTTGTGATCTTGAGATCAGCAAGCAACAAGCGCGCGCACCACCAACGACTGGCAACCTTCCCCTCTCCTCACTCCAACTCTTGTTTTGCTGGATAAAATTAATTAATTAGTTCTTTTAATAGTAAATAGCTCTCCTTGCGCATTAAATATTAAATGTTCAACACAACATGACAGTTATCATCACTCTCATCTGTGCATTGGAATTTTGGAAGTGTGCAAAAATCGGGGATTGACAATTTCAAAATCTGCTGGAATCTTTCGAAAGATAAACCATCCAATTATTTTACTTCAATTGCGATGACATTCAATTCCAGTGTCCCTTTGCAGAATGGCTTTATCGATCTGCCAAGTCTGGTATGGAATAATTAAATAATTGAGCAATTATAATAATATAGCACTATATTATTAATAAATTGATTAGCAATAATTGTTAACTGATTGATGTTTGTTCAAAGGTTGGAGAACACTTCTGCACATTCCTGGATCAAGGGGACTTGCTCAGCCTTCGTTTGGTCTGTAGCGTGACGAAATCATGGGTGGAAGCTCCGCGTAATCTGTCATCTCTTTGCATCGATGTCAAACGCTCCTCACATATTGACCGGTTACTCAGATATAAATTGTCTGTTGTTTTTACGAATTTCAAAATACGGGTGGAAAAACTGGTCTCACAGACTCATTTTTCGACACAGTTTGCAACCCTATTCGGTCCCAGGATGAAGGTCAGTGAGTGGGTTTGGACCACTATGATGTACTAATTCTAATTATCCAATACCTCAAAATAAATCTAGGTTTGGTTTATTTTTTATTAGATCTTAAAAATCACATCTGCCTCAGCTTACTTCCGGAAGATAGACCTTCTCTTGAACTGTCCATGCTTGGAAATAGTCGAACTCACCGATTTATCCTTCAAAAACATCTCACCTCAAGATCTCTCCATTCTAGGGAACAATTTTTCCTCTTACGAAGTATTTCTCTTGGACGAACTAAATTATGCCACGGTCTCTGACGTGTCCCTTCTAATCAGTTGGATAACTGCTTCACCCAACCTGAAACATTTACGCCTGCCACAAATCCAGTTTGAGCCTGGACATCCTCCAAAATCTTCCCCCACTTCAGCGCCACAAAATCAGCAACCCCTACCACACACTGATGACTGGGATGATCCTGACCCCGTCGTAGTTGATGGTACCAAAGACTTCTGCCATTCCCATATCCTCAACCCAATTCTCAAATCAATCAAAAATGGGAATCTCCGCCTTAAGAAAATGGACATTGAAAGATTTTGCATGGAGTTGAACAATGATCCCTCACTATTTGCAGAGATGGCTTTGGTATGTTCTCAGAAACGGGTGCAGTTAACCAATGTCCCCTTTGGGTTGTTGGCAGAAGCTCCATTTTCTCCAGCAATTATTGCATCTTGCAAAGGATTGCAGTTGGGAAGGGTTGATGTCGGGTATGGATTTTTCACACATAAATTATGCGACATAATCATAATTACTGGCTGACTCCTTACTGATTGTTACTTTACTTTATAGAACTCTCACGAATATGACAGAACTATCGTGCTCCATTGGATTCGGCATTTCTTCAACCACAACCACCCTCGATTACACCAAAGAACTCGCCTTCCCTTCGCTGGAGGTTCTCCAACTCCGCATTTTCTCCATGCAGGATGCAATTCCTTGTGAAACCGTGCAATCCATTCTCACAACCAAACGCCCCACCCTAAAGAAATTAAATATTGCATGGAACTTATATTCGTCTGGAGTTTGTCCCGTTTCTGGATTGGAAATTGGACGATCCTTCCATAACTTGAGGATCTTAGAATTGACAGATTGGGGTGGAAATTATACCGAGTTTCAATCCCTCTTTGCAGGACTCGTTCGCCTTGAAGAACTTTGTATCAAGGATTGCAAGTGTCTCTCGGATGATGCGTTTTGTTGCAATGGTTTGGACAATATCAGTCCGTTTAGAAAATTGACAAGTATGGAAAATCAGAACAAAAATTAATTATGAAAATTATATAATAATAATGATACTTATTTTCCTGTAGAATTACGCAAATTGAAAATTCGATGCTATGATAATGGTGTGAGTGATCGCAGTCTACAAGAAGCCTTCAGCATCGTGGGGTTGCGCAGCTTGTGTATAAATTTTGTAGGGTTATCTGTTGTAAGTTGACTAGATTTTAGATTACTAAAAATCAAGCAATACTAATTATTGACAATTTAAACATTGGCAGATTTCCCTCCGTGGACTTTCCTCCTTGGATCGTCTCCCCTTCAAGAATTCCATCCAATACTTAAGCATTCATGTGGAAGATGGAATCTCGTACGGCCAGATCAAAAAAGTCGTGGAACAGTTTGGAAACTTAAAGAAGTACAAAATTGAATGATTGATTGATACGTTATCAATTCTATTTGCAAGGTGCAATAATACAAGGTCCCTACACTATACAGGTGTCACGTTTTACCAATGAATATCATCACAAAGTAATAATAGTATTCATTATTGTTAATCATTTTATTCCGAAGATAATCAATCACGAAAAAGAATAGTTATTATTACCTATATATACATATTTACTATATTGATTATTATTTATTAATTATGTACTTCTCGGGATCTTACATTATTCTGATTGTTTTTATTTTATTTGACTGATTTAGATTTTAATGAGATTTAATTCCATTCCAATCTTCCATAATTTCTGGTATGTAATCAAGTTTTATTATTTTGGTAGAAATAGTTATATATATGAGTACTGTTTGTTTTTATTAATATTTCTGTTAAATTTAAGTCATATTTCTTTAATTCTTTTTAATTAGTAGTTAGTTTTGTAGGTGTATATTACTATATAAGCTACCTCGTGTGTTTGTTTATATACCTCGTCTTTGCTGTTTAAGGTATAACTATACATATTACTTCTTATATTACGGGTATGATACATACATGTTATTCTCTTAAATAATATTTGCTAAATAAATGAGTAACATAGGTCTTACATCAAATATAACGTTACACGGCATGGAAATTATTGGTGAGTAAAAATCGCACAAAAGGTAACCAGTTCCGCCACAAAACGGGAGAAATTGACCCAAAATTGAGAAAAATGTAAAGAAGTTGTCAGTTGATCGTTAAATGTTGACCTGAAAGCAGTGAACTTGAGTGGGGAAGTGACCTCGGGAAAAGTGGTGAGGCCCGAATCAGTCATACTTTCTGCAGACATTAAATGATAACCTCAACTTCAGGTAAGACCGTATCATTCATTTTATTGCTTATCGCGAATTAATTACTTTAATCAATACAAAAAATATTACATCATTAGAATTAAGTTCAATTTATAAGGCATAAAATTAATAACATGGATTAATTATTGTAATTGTAAATATCATTGGAGGATAAGCATTATAATTAATTTAAGATAAGCACATATTCACATATTGGAATGCAAATAGTGTGACTGGGAAGGAATTCATTCATATTTCACAAATTAATTAAAGCCAACCTAAACTAAATCAAAAGCAATAATGTCAATAATGACCAATTCTCATCATGACTAAACATCGTGTACCCTTTTTGAAATTTCATCCGTCATGATTATATTGCTTTCTTTCATCTTCTCTCTAAATGAAATTAGTGTTTATTTTTATTCTTAAATAAATCCCACCCACTCACCTTTTCTTTGATGATCAGTTTATATTATCAGCATTATCGCCATCATCATCTAGTTATTTGACACGCAGACATAATAGAATCCACCCAGAAAGAAAGAAGTCTCAAATTGACACCAATTTTCATCAAAACAAGATAACAACCATCTTTTTCCAATCCAAATCCAATTCCAACATCACAAATTATTATTATCCACTTTGATGATTACGATGACATTCAATTACATAAAACAGATAAAAGCAAGGTTACTTATATTAGCAAATTAAATAAAATTAACTAATAATAATTTCATTAACTGAACTTTTCTTCTTCTCCTCTCACAGATATTTCTCTACATCAAACAAAAGATAACAAGTCATCATCACATCTCAAGGTAAGAAAGATTACATTAGCTTATTTCTCTGCAAAAATAGAAGATTTATTTTCTGCATCTGTCAACTTTCTCCATCATTTCTATCCACGAAAAGGGAACAGGGTAGTGGAAAGGTAATACGTGTCTCCCGTCTGTCTCATCTCCCCCGATTTCACCCATCTTTCCTTATTCCTTCCTCTTGACAGTAATGGCATTCTGTCAATTTCTATCTCTTCTTTTTTACGCAGTAGTAAGGATATTTTCCATCTTCTTCTTTTCTTGCACATATTTGCGTATGTATCATCATCATTATAATACAAAAAGATGCAAAGCAAGCAAATAAACATCACATGCATACGTCACATCAGAGAAAAAGAAAGATCTGAGAAAAGATTATTTTATTTACTTACAAACCAAAACCAACCAGGCAGGCTGTATAGGAGAATGAATGGATGGGACACAACGTTTCTTCAAAAAAGAAAGTCATCCAAGTAAATATACAAGGTTGACTCTTTTCTTCCTGTCTCTCCTCAAGTGTTTACACCTTATCTTCCTTTTCCTCTCTTTTCCTCCTCTTTTATTTCTTGCTTTCCTTCCTTCTTGCCTGCCCTGTTTGTTGTCCCGTGCTTAATGAGAGAAGCACACCTTCTTTACCTTACCATCTCGACTTTCTTCTTCATCTTAAGATGTCAATCTCACTGAAAATCATCATCATCATTTAATTCAATTCCCCGTAGCTGTAGCAGAAACAGCATGTCTCTATCTCTCTCATCCTTTATTTCTATTTATCCACCCATCCATCCAATTCAATTCCAATTCGTGTCTCATTATCCAGAGAAAGCAAAACGGGGACAACATGCAGCGAAGGAAATCTGTCTCTCAGATCAGAAACGAAAAACACATCTGTTAGTGAGATCTTCTCAGAAAGTAAAGTATAAGCCAAACCACCACTGCCAAAAACATATCACCTCTTTCTCATCCGGCCTTGAGTCTCTTCTTCCTTACTGAAATCTGACTCACTTCACATCTCCTTTCCTTTTGGGGAATGAAAGAAAAGAAAGCAAAGATTATATATAAATCGGGGCAGAATGAGACTGTCTTTGCTAAACTAAGCTAAACTGACTCTGATTTTAGTCCGGAAACGGGATAAAAAACAATTCTATATGAGACAAAATAGAAGCGAAGGATAAAGTCATGTTATAGTTGATGCTGATGAAGGTCCTCTTCTTGTCAGATTCAATATGAATGAATTGCCAACCAGAGAAAGAAAGAAAGAAAGAGAAAGAAGGCAGACTTTCTTTACATGATGATGATTATGATCATCATGATCATTTCACGTTACTTTCTTCTTCTTTCACAAGGAAACCACCTTTACTTTAATTCTGTCCTCCTAGAACGGAAATTTGTGTCCTGTCCTTGGTTTGGTTTCGTTGGTACTTCTTCCACTTTTCTGCCTTGATATACTTATATCTTATGTTTGAGTGTGTGAATAAGTGTATGTGTGTTGGTGAAATGATTTATTATTTCTCTCTCGCCAATTTGCGAATTCAGTGGTTTGGTTTGGATTTTGGTTCACTTGACTAAACTTGACTTCATCTCAAGCTGAGAATATATAATATTACTTTTGATTTCACTCACGCTTTTGCTTCGATCGGATCATTCACTCCTATTTTCGCTTGGATTTGAACTAGTTCATGTTCTAGTTGTACGAAATGCTGGGACGGATAGATAGATATTTGTGTTATGTGCGGTGAGATTGATCCACTAATGATATCATCCATACAGAAAGGATCCTTATTCTGAACAAAACTTAAGGGATGATTGCACCGTTGCCCACCACAATGAGTTGTCAAAATGCATGCTATCTATCTATATCTCTATCCACATGATTTATGCATTCTTCCTTTTTGCGGTTATCGGTTGTAGAACAAAGTTGTTATTTGTTTGTTTTGTTCACCTGCTTGATTATCCTCTCATGGCATACTAAAGAAGTTAGTTGGTGACGAACGAATATGTAATTGAGACTTTTGTGGTTTGGTTGGTGAGTGAGTTGGATAGGGTTGGGCTTGGCTGGAAGTGAAAGTGAGTAAAGTTAAACAAGATAAAACAAAATAGAATAAAAAATGAAAGAGATGAACAAAAGAGGACACGACATCACTCAGCTTCACAGACAGACAGAAACAAACACACCCAAATAATGAACAACGCCCTTTTGTTTGTTATAAAAGAGTCCATTTTACAAGGCAAAACCATACCACACTCAACAAAATAACCTTAAAAATATAATTATAAACTCCTCCTGTTTGTTCGACAAGTTTTAATGATGTGGGGTTGGATGAGACACCGTAGGGACTTTTAATCACTCCATTCCTTTAAAATGAAGTCAGCATCATTTATAAACGAGATGTTCGTGACGATAAGGATTTAGAATACAACGGAAAAAGTAAAGTAAAGTAAACTAATAATAAAACGAAATAAAGTGGTGGTGAAAAATGAGCAAGTCAAACTAAGTAAGTACATCCAGTGAAATAGAGACGACTCCGATGATCTCATGTTTCCCATCATCGTACCCATACTTGTCTGTCCCCAATTTGTGTAATTGTCATCAAACATGTAACTTTCTCCTCCTTCTCCTCTCCTTGTGCTTGTTGTACATGAAACCTACCACATGCGGATTACTTTTACTTGTGTTCTTCTTCTTTTTTCATCTCCAGTAAAGTCAAACCGTTACGACAGAACAGGGGAAAGGTTGGTTGGTAGGTTGGTTGTCTAATTAAATGCATGTTTAACCTTTACCTTCAACTCTTTTTCTTTCTTCTTCCCCTGCAAACCTTTCACCTTTACTTTACACTCACTTCACTACTACTTACTTAACTTTCAAGCTTTTTTATTTTGAGAGGAGGAGCAGCAGAGAAAGATGTTCCTTTCACAAAAAGAAGAAAATTGTAAAAGGAAAGATTTTTACTTCTCATTCTTCTTCTTTCTTCTTCATTCTTTTTAAGCATAACATAACATATCACATTGTGAAAGGGTTCTTCATGTATTATGTGGGTGGACATTTAGCTCGTTCCTTAAGGCCTAAATCCCTTCCCATGCATTACATCATTTATGAATCGTGTGTGTGTCGTTATTGCCTCGTTGAGTTTTGCTTTGCTATAAAAAAGAGTGAAATGACGTGACATGACGTCGTGTGGTGCTTTCTTTTTCCAAGAAGGAAGAAATCAGGGAAGACTTTCTCCTTCACTTAGCTTAGCTTAGGTGGGTAGTAGGTGCGGAGACCAGTCAAAGTCATTCAGGTAGACAAAATCCTTCTTTAATCTTTCAACCGGTGCCGGAGGGAAAGCAAAAGAAATATAAAATCCCGCACTGGCTTTATTTTCTCTAAAGGACTGACTTGCTTCTTCTTCGAGTCGTTATCCACCTTTTATAAACTACACATGAATATTTCTGTTTTCTAAAAGATTTCATCTCTTCATTTTTTGACACATTTTCACCTCTCCTTCTTTTTCAAGGCTAACACAACATAACATGGAAGCTAAAGACTATGCATAAGATCATCATCATGATGACTTCATAGCTCCATCCGCCCCGGACGGATCTCGGTAGGGTGCATCCTTTTTCTATCTGGTGTACTCTGGTCTGGTCTAGTTTGACTTTACTTTAGGTTAGGTTAGGTTGGAATAGAATGGATCCATGAAATCCATTCCGTTTAAGTTAAGAGAGAGGGACAGGTGTATATAAGATCTGTAAAAAAAAGAAGAGAAAGATTCCTCCCAGAGAAATAAGAAAAAAGAACTTTCACTCCTATTCCTACTTTACTTTTTTACTTTGATAAATGATGAGAAGTTGACCAAAACACTGCTTTCACCACCGACCGCTTTCTCCAGATCCAACTGGTTTGGTTCCTTCCCTTGCCTAGTTACTTACATATCGTTCCAGGCATATGAATGACCTTCTACTTTTTTCCCCATCCATCCGGGACGGCCATCCTACTTTGCATGAAGGAGAGAGAGAGAGAAAGTTACAGAAAAAGTTTTTATGTCGTCAAATTATCGACTTCTTCCATTTTCTTATCTTGAGAGAAAATGCTGCTGACTTTCACATTTCTTCTTCTTTTCCTTCTTTCCTCTTGGCTTGTCTTTCCGGAACAAGGAAATGAAATGAAAGTAAGCACATAATCCGGAAATTAATAAGGATAAGCACAAATATCTAGTTCCCCATCTTATACGGCACATCATCTTATTCTTCTCTTCCTTCCGTTCCTTTATTTAAAGTGGAAAATGTCTCAATTTCTAAAATCTACAGCGCTATTTTGCAAGGGATAACAGTAAAAAGAACCTTTATTTGATTTACAAAGCAACACTAACTACTTTCTCCTTCTACAACCCTCTGCAGGAATACACATGTCCTGATCACACGCTTCATTTACTTTGTGTATTTTATCCCGGGAGCATAATTTCTTTTTACCTATTAACTACAACTGTACCTTCTCACCCACTCACTCTGCTCGCTCACATTTAAATTAGTGGAGTGGGAATGTCCATGCATGTCTGTCTGAATTCTGCTACTACCCGGGTATTACATTCCCTTCATTACATTACTACATTCGCAACCCGGTTCTTTCTCTCTTCTCCCTTTTTTTGTGGTGGTGGGTGGTGGGTTGGTTGGCTTTCTCTTTTTACTTGTACGTGTCATGGAGAACCAAGGAATTAGAGCGTTTTGGTTAATAAGTCAGTTCACTCTTTTGTCGGGGTGGAATAGAACTGGATGATATAGGAAGGAAAGGAAAGAAAGAATTTGTCTGGTTCCCTTTTGGATCAATAAATCAATGGTTTTTGCAGGAAATGAACCCACCTTGTTTTTTACACTATGAACCACACACACATATTATCCTGGTGGTATCCCGCATTTCGAAGAGATTAGCTCCGTCCTCACTTCATTTATGGACTCACCCATTTACTCCACCCTAATGGATTATTATACCGGATGATCCCATCTAGGTTGGGTGTGGTATGGGTCATTCCTTCTATTTACATACCTACCCACCCAGCAGTAGCACTAGGAACGAGTAAGTGAAAGTGGATGATGAGGTCAAGTTCTTTCTTTTTTTCTTTTAGCGTGAAACTTTAATACTTGATTCTCCCATAAATTGCGTCGTTACTTCTACCAATAATACTTTTTCCCGCAGTCTTACTTACAAGTGGAGTGGATGATATTATTTGAGAGGAGGGAAAGCAAATAACCATTTCAATAATAATATTAATAATGCCTGCTTCCTTCATAATTATTTTATACTGGTTCGTTGGTCTGGTCAGGTTGAAGAGGGAGGGAAGGTAAAATAAGGAAGTAATAATAAGTAAAATAACGTAATGAAGGGTCCTCATCCAGAGTGAAGTGAAAGTGGGTGAAGCTTAGTTAATTTGTGTAATGGATTCCATGAGTCCTTTCCTCATGGGTGGATGGATGACTGCATGGGTTTACTTTTACTTTCTGTTACGTTATATGAATGTATCTCTATTTCATTATTATTATTTGGGAGAAAGGTGGACTGTGGACTGGCTGAATTGGATGGAGTGGATTTCCGCCTGCTGGGCTTTCACATGTTTTCATTCATGCATATTCTCATTCTGTTTACCTAATTTGGACTCGTGTATCCACTTAACCTTTCTTTCCACTTGGAACTCATTACTTATCTCACATTTCCCCATGCATCTTAAAATTATTATGGTTTGGGCAGTACATAGTAATGACGTACGTAATGTATGAGAAATATTGCAGTCGGTGGCGTCCTCGTTTACATCATATATACGCAGTGAAACTTTCACTACTACGAAGTTGTTGTGGAGAAAATCCGGCTTAAATCCAAACGACAATGAACATGGAAATAATAATCGGCTTGGAATATTATCTGCAAAAGTTATAGTAATACTCCCTCCAAAGGACGACATGACCTTTCCTCAACGAAATCTGAATTTAAGGCGTGAATTGTACATAATTACATGAGGTGGTAGTGGTGGGTGGGGTGTCCTGGTTGGCACTCGTAAAATATAATCATGGTATTAATTGAAATCGGAACTTATTCTTCCACCCGGACGATTCCTTCACCAACT
This sequence comes from Folsomia fimetaria, assembly GCA_034695645.1. Taxonomy (NCBI): domain Eukaryota; kingdom Metazoa; phylum Arthropoda; class Collembola; order Entomobryomorpha; family Isotomidae; genus Folsomia; species Folsomia fimetaria. The sequence continues at coordinate 12,926 of JAQFZJ010000749.1, forward strand.
AACTTTCACTTCACACTCCTACACACACAGACACTGGAGGAACTAGGAAGGAAGGAAGTTAAGTTAGTCGGGTGGAATGGATGGAAGCAGGCGATTTCAGTCTGTAGAGCATAACTATCAGTACGTAGTACCCACACTTTACATGCAAACTTTCCCCATTTCGGCATGAATGAACCCGGAAAGTTAGTTGTCGTCTCGCAGTCCTCTCTCGTTATGAAATAGATGGAATTGGTTCCTAAGTAAATTAACCAACTAACTAACTCAAGAGAGAGAGAAGGTCAGTCCAATTCAATCCAATCCAATAAAATTTAGACCGCGCCGTTATTATCGTAGCACGTAATTGTTCCTCTCATGAATGAAGGAATGAATAAAGGAAGAATAATAAATAGATAAATAAATGTGGAAGCATTTTCAATTAAACTGTTTCCCATGTACTTACCACCACACCACCACTGTCTACTTCTCATGCCCGGGGTATGATTTTGTTTTCGGAGAATACCCGGCAAGACCACGAGGTTGGTTAGTGGATGGTTTTGGTTTGTTAGGTGGCCTGTCTTAGGTTAGGTAAATAAATAGATATGTGGTTAGTGGTGTGGTTTGGTTAGGATTGGTGTCATATCTTATTTCTTACATATTACTTCTTCCTCTATCTTATCAACTTTGTATCTGCGCTTATCATCTATACATGGTGTGGCTTGGCTCCTTCTGATGGGTGAATCCATAACTGATGATGTTCAAGGGATTCTCGCTCTCAAATGTATCCTTCTTAAGGGATGGTAGGCCGCGGTCGACAGGCACCTATGTAAGCGCAACGCCGCACCAAACTTTGCTGTTATCCCGCCCCACCCTCCCTTAAGGCTGTCTACTCTCAATGGACCCATACCGCTGCCTGACCTGACATATGCTGTTTTGATATGAACTATTTCTCTCTGCTGGACTAGACTTTGATATCTCGAACCCATCACCTACAAACTAAACTTTCTCTTTAAGAGAATAACAACCAACAATATCTATACATGCACAACTCCTTCTGCCTTCCTTCCTTGTCTAGTGGGCACATGCATCATCCCAAAAGACCTCTTAAGTGACGCAAGTAGTGTACTGTAGTCAGTAAACTAGCCAGTTGTAAGTAGTACTACTAGTTTCGGTAACTTAAGTTAAGTTAGCCGTCATCCAAACCATACCACATCGACCTTCCTTCCACACATGCATTGCATCACTCGCGTTATTTATTATTGCAAACTAAACTTTCTCCCATTTTCTTCTTCTTCCACTTCATTCCATGCAATCCACAAACCAAACCAACATCGCAACTCTCCACTTCTTCTTGCCAATCATAAATCTGAGAGTTCAAGTAAAGACGAGTAAGCAAACCAAGTGTAGCAGAATAAATAAAAAAGAAGGAAAGCAGCAACGAAAGAAACTAATCTCTTAAAATGACGAAGATGAAGAAATCCTTTAAAAATATGAAGACGAAGCAAATAAGTAAAGAAATGGATTGGCCAATCCTACAAGTGGCGAAGAAAAGTTTCCTTTAAATCCATCCTTTTTACGTTTTGCAGCATTGCAAAATTTAAATTTGCGAAATTAATCTCTTATTTTTCAAAGGCATCCTTTTCATTTGCGAAAATTTTAGTTCTTACATACTTGACGGTTGAGCAATCTCTCCTCTCTTACTTGGAATTTAATGACAAGAGTAGAAAATAAGAAGATTTTTTGCTTATTATTCTCCCACACGATTCTTTCCTTTCTGAATTTTTTTTGTAGGAAAGGACTAATGCAATTGTGTCAATTCTTCACTCCAGTCGAATAAGTGAGACTTACACTTTTCATTCAACAAGGATAGTCAACAGTGAATTAAACCTGCCCAGAGAAACTTGAGTTTTTAGGGTCCTTGCAAAAACAAAGTACTAAAATAAGTGAAAGTGCATTTGCCCAATCATCAATTATTCGCAATGCATGCGTACCTGATAATTGCAATATTTTGTATTATTTAATGCGAATATTGTCCTAAAATCGACATATTCCGTGTTTCTCTCCTTGGCAAAGTTTTACTCAGTCACTTCACTCACTTCACTTATAACTCATCCACTCTACAAAGTTGGAGCGTATAAAAGAGAGCTCAGCTCAGCCAGCTAAAACTCACCTTGCTTGCTTGCTTCAGGTTCAGGTTTGGTTTGAAGAGAGAAAGAAGCCTCCTTTACTGGATGGACTGACTGGAGTGGTTTGGGTTGGTTGGTTTGGTTGGTGTGTGTGTATGTACTTGGTGGAGTGTAGTTACATGCCAAGCTTCAGTCTTTCTCTTGCCTGCTTTCTCTTCTCATCCAACATTTAAACGAGGCTGCCTCATTATCAGACATGAATAAGAAAGTTGTTGTCGACTCCTCAAAGTATAAGTTTAAGTAGGGCTTTGGTTTTGTTCGTCTTTTCGCCAACCACCACCATTTCTCGGTTTTACAAATGTGCAAATTTCTCGACAAAGTATAAAGTAAGTGGAAGATTTGCATAAATTCCAATTTCTTGAGAGAGAAAAAAAAGAAAAGGGAAAAATGAGCAGCACATTTGTGCGAGTTGAGTGGATCAAGATGGATTTGAGATCTTTGAGACTTTGAAAGGGGGAGATTTGCAGAGAAGGATTTATTATATATTGAAATTCCTCTTCACAAAATATGACCAGAGTGGAAATAAGTTCAAGTATTATTTTAGTGACGGTGGATTGAGTTGGATTTCTGCACAAGTGAAAGTTGCCCTGATGGAACAGATAATCTAATATAATTGAGATCTGGTCGACTAAGCTAGTCCACATTCTCAAGTAGAAGAGAGGAAAGTTGTTCACATTTTAAACCGGAGAAAGTACCCGATCTTCTTCCGCGAAAGATACACTTGTGTAAGATTTGTTCGGATTAAGGAGAGACATTATTGAATCCGAATAGAAGAAACTTTTCCTTCCTGCGCCGCTACCTACTGCTTTCATATTATTCGTCTTGTTTGTTTATTTGATTGGATATTTTCCTCACTCACTCTTATCTGCGTGTGTGTGGTGTGGTATATAAAGGAGACGAGAGGTTCAAGAAATCCATCCAGTTACTAGTTGCTCCTCTTTAAACATTCTTTAAAACTAGACAGAATTCTAAAATTGTTTAGCTTTCTAACCACACAAGAAGGAAGGATCGTTCGTGTCATGCTTTAATTTCTTTACAAAAAAGGAGAAAAAGAAAGAAAGAAAAAAGAACTTGTTCATATTCCACACCAATCTTGACCCTGCTCAAATACGGGTGAAAGAACCGAACGTGTCTGAAATTATTCAAGTGGAGAAAGTGAAATTCAGCATAATCACATCACTCTCCCCACACAATTTATGGTCATGCTAAGTCCCTGCGGAGGATGTGATCCCCACCTCGTTGCTGCCATCGTCTGCTACCTTTCATTTGTAAGTATTACATAATACTAGTCACCTAATTCTAGGGGTAATGTGACACAAAATGTAAAATGTTAATTTAATTGAACCCTTGAAATTCTCACTTTTTCCCCAGTTCATATCCGGATGCTCCCTCTTCCTCTACTGGTACTGGTTGGGCAACTACCGTGACGAGATCAACCCTTGTCGCCAACGATCCTACTCCTCCCCTTCCGGCTCAGACTGCGACTTTCTGGAACCCGAACCCATCGACCAGAACGACGAAGATGATGACATTCCCGGAATTGGATTCATTTTCGATGACAACCTTGACGACCCCATTCCCTCAACCTCCACCACAACCACGGTACTTGACCACCACCAAGAAATTTCAAACATTTCCCGCTGTGTGCAAGAAGACGAGACTGCCGCCGCACCCACTGACCACCTCCTCCTCTACTTGCCACAGGACTCATCCATCGACACAAATCTGGGCAGTTGGGATTCCTTCGTTATAAACACAATTAGCCTGCCCTTCATTCGCAGGGAGGAGGTAGTTGATTGCGACAGGATGGGCGATTTTGACTCTATCCTGTCTGAGATTGGGAGCAGTTGTGGGGGAGAGGGACCCGTGGGGGGTGGTGCTGATGGTGATGGCGACGGAGAGGGGACTGAGGAACAGGGTACACCAAAAAAGGCCGTGTCTGGAAATCCATACCTGAATGGGAACACGTACAACCAAAGTAAGATATATTATTGACAGACAAACTTTCACCTTACGTAATTTAATTTTACAGTAGTATGCATGCATGCCTAGTGTATCTGATTCCCGGTTGTCTTGCATAATAGAAAAACATGGAATGTTACATAATTTGTATCCTTTCATCCATGACATACATTTGACATGACATTATCCTCCTTTCGCACCTTCTGATCTGATTAGGGACATGTTTTCTTGTCACTCACGGTCAGGAGACAGTAGTTATGACCAGACGAGACCCAAGTTACGTTTTCCCCAAAATAAGTTATAAGCGTATGGAAAGATATTACACTGCCATGCATAATATAGTAGACGACAAGCGTAGGTGGATTAAAGAAGGAACGGGGAACAGTTGTGGAGTTGACACTTTCTTTTCCCACGCCAACACCACCACCACCAACTATCACCACCACCACATATTTGTCCAGCCAACAAAGGAACAGTGTCAAATTACTGAGGTGTCATCCAATACCCAATCCTCACTGCTTTCTCTCCTCTCAAAATCAACACACGGTCCATAAATTGT